>JAATOF010008294.1:0-13622 GCA_013170925.1 Podosphaera leucotricha
AGCCGGATCTGAGGGGTCATGAAAGCCGTGGTAATTGCCGCTAATTCTGTCTTAGAGCAATCAATCATAAATGTTGAAGACTCAGACAGTGAAGCATTTTCCTTAAGCCACTGCAGCCAGACGAATTAGAACTTAACTCAGCGCCGTAGAAGGGTTCATATCGAACTTAGTATCCCATCTGCCAATATATAGATTCATTCGTAGTGGATCAAGACAATCAGTCACTTCAAGAATCACCTAGTATCGTAAGTAATTCTGAGTCACCAGCTGGAATTTTGTAGTCATTCTAAGATCTCTGTAGTCTTATAATATTTACATTGTTTGGCTAGTATACGTTATAATGAATTTTAAATTTGTAAGCTTTTTCCTACTGTTAGCAAGAAAGATTCGGCGATGTGAGGTGTGCAGCAATTTTAGGCCATCTAACTTATATCAAAAAATTGATAGGCCATGGGGAAAATTGTGGATATGTAAACTGGCGATACCTTTTGTATCATTCGAGGCCGATTTGGGGCACACCTGGATAACAAAGCAACCAGCGTAGCGAGCATCAGCACAAAGAGCAATTGAGCCATCATCGGGCTTGGAAAGAAAAAGAGATATTTAGGTTTGCAAGTATGTAAGTCACAAGGAACAGGAATCTGGAAGACGGACGTTCCTACGGAGTTGAAGTCTGAATGTGTTTGAGCAATTTTATTATATTTTCTGCCTAATTACTTAAGTCTACTCACCCTCATGTAGATCATATTCCAAAATTAAATGTGCTAAATGTAACACCCAAAGCGCTGTGAATCTTAGCAAGAGTAAATTTGCTTCTTCTTATGGAGCCTAGATGGCTTCCTTGAGATGCAGTCAGCAGTCAAGGATTCGGGGGGAACTATATGTGTATGTATGATTTTCAATGTGACTATTTAATCAATAAAAGTCCATCAAATATGATAGTCATCTAGATTTCCTTCCCATTCCTCGCCTGATAATACTGCCATACTCAACGTAAGAGGTTGATGAGAGGAAGGAGTTCATTTCCTTAGGACGGTAATGATAACCCAGAAACAAAAACGAAGTTCCATTACATCCGGATACAGTGGCAGAAGATTGTATCCACTATCGTTCGAAGCTGCCGAGATTCTGATAGGTACAATGCAATGACTCGGCCTCGGCCTACATAAGGAATCCAAAGAACCACTACTTACAGTCTCCAAGTGCCACTAGACGGGCGTTCCAAAAGCCTTGGATACTTGACATCCTGATTCTCTCCTTCTATGATTTAAGGGATTCTACTCGGTAAAGCTAATCAATCGTCGTGGAAATTAAGTCATCTATCGAATGTGGCTTCAAATCGTCCAGGAAGCTCAGAAACATACGGAGACCATGGAAATTAAGAGCCCATGATACAGTGCTCATATAATTGATATCGAAAACGTTGCTCACACAATTAAAAAAAAGTTCTCCGTAAAATTCCTCTAGAAAAGTAAGAGGCATCCGAAGCGCATGGTAATTATGATTGCTGTAACAAAATCCTCTGACAATATTTGCCTTTCAATCCGAAAAAATTATCGAAAATAGCTTTTTAAACAAAGCGCATGTGTAGAAATATAGTATCCATGGTAGTGGTCTGTACTACCTCTCTGCTGTTAGCTAACCTCAAGCCTCGTCTCTCTCGTTACTATCACAATGAAACCAACACTTGTCGATAGGCCTCAACTTGATTAAGTCAAATTTGAATATCGGCATTTAAATATAGTAGAAGTATAAAGTGCCTTGATTAAATCAGGCGAAACGACTATGGAGAATTCACAGAACTCAAAGGATATGCGAGAATGAGTGATAGCTCTCCAAGGTTGATCAAATTCGATAGCTGAACATGCAAGGTTTAGAAAGTTGGCAAGCGTGAAAAAATTCATTCAAGTCATAACCCAGCCGAGCAATATAAAATAAAAATATATCATTTTCCTAGGTCGTTCCTATTTTTTACATTCAAAATCCAAGTTTAAAAATGATTACAAAATTCGAAGAAATATGGCGTTTCGCTGACACTCGAATATATGTGCCATGAAGTAAAAATAATGAAGCGCCTTCTAGCTTCAAGTTATCTGGCTTAAATATCTAGAGTAGTATGAAATTTTAGGCAGTTCTCCTGGCAGTTGTGCTCATTAACGTAATTTTCTTTACTTTTTTTTTTTTAGAATGTAGTTTTCCTTTGGCAGAGTTGTGCTCTACTGTTGACAGATTTTCTGTTCTAGCAATTAATTCGTTTTCGGCAAATATGTCGAAATCTCCGGGGTTCAACCACCCATCATCGATCTCTTCATTCATTTTATTAGCATCTTCTGGAGATTGGACCTTCACCAGTGTTGTACCCCATACCGTTCTGGTCAAATTTGAGTCCATTGACAATGACCTAAAAGGAGCAAGGGGTGATCCTTGGGGTGCTGATGGGGCTGAAGACAGGTTTGCCATATTAAGCGAACTTGTTGTCGGTGGATAGGAATATTGATTTATGATATTGTCTGGTTCGGAGCTGTGCTGCGCTCCGAGCATTGCCCATCGTTCTTCTTGTTGTGCTCTTTCCGCATTGACTCGGTCCCTTTCTTCTCGCTTTTTTTTCTCGGAGTTTCTCTTACGTCTCCGTTCGATCTCTTCCTTAAACTGTTCAAGAGTCTCGTTGGGCAAAATACAGCTCCAATTACACTCGAGAAATTTGACTTCGCATCCGAATGGCAAATGAGAGAGATATTTTGTTCGTTTTCGTAAATCATCATACATGTGTTCAGTAATTATGCATTCGACCCTGGGAAGAACGGCGGAAGGAAACATTTCAAAGCTGCCGAACGCCGATTTTAAGATACGAATATCAAGGGGCGCAAGGTAATAGTGAGGGAGAGCTTGGTAAAAAAGATATGGCATTTCAGATTGGTTTTGTTCATCTCGGGAAGATTTTCGATCCTCGGAACAAAGATCCTTATTTTTTTCATGTTTTGTCTTTGAAATTTTGCAAATACCATCGCTATTTGAGTTTATGCTGGGGGTTCTTGAGCCATTATGAGGGACACTATTTTCTATGAGCGCGATGTGCTTTTCTATCCGTTTTTTTGTTCTATTCTGATTTTGTTCTCTGATACTTGAAGTTATATCACTCATATCTTTAAGCTTTTCTTTAGCTTCATTAATAGCTGCCACAGCCTTTTTAGTCCATATTGGTTCTTCGCCGTATATCAGTTTATCTTCGTGTTCCAGTTGAGCTAGTTCCACAATCTCGTTGTCATAAAACCGAATCATGTAGGCTTCACTACCCGCTATAATCCGGGCATAGTCCATTGCATCTGTGTTTAAATATGAAGGTATATCTCCAGATGTGCAGAGCGCTTCAAAATCGTCTCGTGGAAGTGCAAGAGTATTCCCTGGTTGCCGCATAACCAAGCGAAGAACGATATCATCTCCTTCACGGGGTGATGGATTTTCTTGTCCGATATACCATCTTACAGGTTTAGTTTCTGATATGTGGATCGAGTCCCAGCAGATAGGACATCTTTTCCAACGAGCTTTTTTTTCGGGCAGAGGTATATCTTCCTGTGTAGAATGAATGTATCGTATTAAGCATGGTAAACAAAAGATATGACCACACTTGGCCATACGAGGAGCTGCAGGACGTGAAAGGCATATAGGACATGATACATCTTGTGATTGTGAAGATGCAAGAATTTGCAAGATATCGTTCCAGTCAAGAGGCTGATTTGCGTCCCTGGCTTGCAATTCATAATTACCACTAGGCCTGACTATAAAACGATAGTTCGCATGAATGTATCTATCTCCGTGAGAAAAGCAGATGCAACGTGTGTGCTAAGGTTACCTTGTTTTATCACTGGAATAGCGACTAGAGCCGAGTCTTGAAATATTCCCACTTCGTGCTCCACTAATACCAGCGTGTCTATAACTCTCTGATAATGGAGGTAGCATAAAGTTCATTAGATGTGTGATTGAAGTTTGTCCCCGCCGACCATGTTGCTGCCTTGAAGCACCTAAATCAGGACTCGAAGGATCGGTTACAATGTCCTCGTTTACAAGCCTGGGTCGACGTGAGCTCCTGTGGTTTGAGCTGTGGCCTTGGGTTCTTTGAGTAGGGGTTAGAGTTGAAGTAAAGTTTCCAGCGCGGCGAGAGTTCGCACCAAATCCGGAGGCAGAAAAACGGTTTTGTTGCGGATGAGATGCTGGATGAGAGTTCATCGATTTCCCGGTAGATGAAGCTGCTTTGTGAGGAGTAATGTTCATTATAGAGTTTGTTTCCGCCATAAAATGTGACTACAGCTGGCGTTGATAAATATAGAGTTGGAGAGATTATGACTACATTAGTCGTCACTCCTACAGTTCTCCATATGTCTTAGAGTCAGGGGTAATGAACTGTACCTGCACCACTAGACTTGCCCCCTACTTGTCACTACGCCCGGCAATACGGCGCTTTATTTCATCAAGTCATAATCTCAAGATTAATTTTTTTCTAGAATGCAACACTCATTTAAGGGAAAGTCAATTCCCATCCATACAACTTCGATATTCTCTTAAAAACAGTTAATAAAATCCTAACCCATGGGTGATTATCTTCTCAAGCTGCTCGAACCGATTTAATTCGTATCTTTTGAGGAGCTCATCTTCATGACATGCGACAAAAATCTGATCCGCGTCTACAATCCTCCGACGTATGAAACCGCTTCAATTCAGATTGAGCTCCATTTGGACTAAATTTCGCAAGCTTATTCCCCACCGACTGTTCCTAAATTTATCAGTACTCCAACGACTTTTATCAATTTTTAACGCGTCCGTCGGTCCATGCTGAACGCGCTCAGCTTGGGCAGACTTCCCTAAGCCGGTATGATGAACGGTCGAAGCATGCCTATTGGGCAGGTTATACCATCTGATGCTGGCAGGAGAAGGCCATACCATCAGCACCAGCATCTAAATCAGCAATACTCCCAACAGTCAATTTACCCTCAATCCACATTTGTGCAAAACTATGGCGCAGGCTATTACCCAATAGTGTCACAATATCATAACTCACAACCACAATACCCGCCCTTTTCTAGACATCCTGCTATACCACCTTATGTTGCACCTTTACTTCCCCAGCAGCAGTTACCATACTCACGACCACATCATTCACCAGCCGCAACATCAACTTACCGACTACCACCTCCGTCCTCTCCAAATCCTCTGTCCTCTCGATCATTGAACACTTTTCGTGCTTCACAGTCGCCAAATACCTCAAGGACGACTTTAAACTTGTCGACCCCCTCAACAGTAGAAACGCCCAAAGTAAAACCTTTTAGAGTACCTGTGAGTTATGTCCAGATCCGATTTATGATTGTGCTAAAACATATACAGCTCCCTTGGTTTTCAGATCCTGACTCGAACTGGCCTACAAAAAGATCTAAGAAGAAGCGTAAATCTGCGCAGAAAAATACCGTATCAGATTTGAAGCTTCCTATCACCACTAAAGAAACTAACTATAAGCAACAATCGACAGAAACTCTCATTGAGTCCAACTCCAAAATTATTACCACCCAAAGTGAAATACAATCTAAGATCCAGCAACCATTTGAAAGTAATTTAACAAACTCAAGTTGCTTATCTAAATCAAATTTAGAAAAAGAATGTGGTCCATCTGTAGACGTAAAATTAATCTCCAAACCTCCACATCGTCCATCACCCATAACCCCCGCGCTACCCAAATCTACTCCGCACGAAATAACCAAATCTGTAAGGGAAAACAGCGAAGAAAAATCTTTAGTTCATGAAGTAGAATGCTCAAGCAATGCACTCGAACTCATCGCTCAGCCTGAAAACCATAGCGATGACGCCAATTCTACTGGTGTTTTCCTGAAATCATCACCTCCAGTGGTAAAACAGGCTTGGACGACCCCTAAATTATGGGCTGGAATCTTTAAACCAATCAATACTTCATCCATCAAGTCTACAGGTAAACTTGATCAAGTATCAGTTAACTCAAACACCGAAGTTAAAGCTATAAAGCCTCTTGCCGAGGCTTTGAGGTTCTTTAATGTAAATTCTAATGAACACAAAGTAAAATTTTTAGAGCCAAGGGGGCTCGTGAACACAGGTAATATGTGTTATATGAACTCTGTAAGTATAGCAAATTCTTTATGGTATAATACAAAAATTTTAACTCTCAACTAGATATTACAGGTTCTTGTATTTTGCTCCCCTTTTTTCAATTTCTTGGATCAAATGAGCAATGGTGCAGTCTCTAGCTTTAAGAACGAAACTCCACTTCTTGATGCGTTGTTAGTCATTCTCCAATGATACTGAAATAATTTCTCTAATAAATACTTCTAGAATTCTTGTTATGCGGGAATACTCCGTCATTGACACAGCATCTTCTGTCGAACAGTTACGGTTGCGTCTTCAAGAGTCAGAGCTCAAACGGTTTGGCGAACCTTTTACCCCAGATTTCTTCTACAACGTTGTCAATCAACTACCTAGGTTTTCTTCCATGAGGGTGAGTCTTATATGGTGTGCGTTTGAAATTAGACTTACTGACCACTTAACAGCGTGGTCACCAGCAAGACGCAGAGGAATTTTTAGGTTTTCTGTTAGAAGGCCTTCATGATGAATGTATCCAGGTCATGCAGAGTACATCCGGAAATACAACTTTAACAACTCCAGGAGTTAATATTAATACGAACATTATTCCACCATCCGGTAAGCCTGACTCTGCAAAACAAATCCGATCTTCAGGAGAGCAAGCATGGTTTGAAGTTGGGCCAAAACAAAAAACCGTTGAAACAAGGTCTTCTGGACCTATAACTGTTGGATCTCCTATCACAAAAATATTTGGGGGAAATTTAAGATCAGAATTGAGAGTTCCTGGTTTAAAAGCTTCGGTTACGCTAGAGCCATACCAACCTCTTCAACTCGACATTGGAGCACCCAATGTTCAAAGCATTTTAGATGCCCTGAAGGGACTTACACGATCAGAGTCACTAAATGGTGACTTCAAATCTCCTAGGGGCCCAAACTTTATCGCAACAAAGCAAGTTTTTATCGAAACTTTGCCATCTGTTCTAATATTGCATCTCAAAAGGTTTCAATATGATAATACTGGTGGAACACAAAAGATTTGGAAGAAAATTGAATACCCCCTCGTATTGGAGCTGCCTACAGAAATATTTGCGCGACAAAAGCGCGCCGAATTTAGCAAAAATGGACCACCAAAATATCAGCTCATTTCAGTCGTCTATCATCATGGGAAGAATGCGAGTGGTGGTCATTACACTGTAGATGTACGACGGCAAGATGGCAATGACTGGATTAGAATTGATGATACTTTTATCAGACGAGTTGGAAGCGAAGAAGTAGCGGGGCTTGAAAATCAAGAAGATCTCAAAAACCCTGGCTCTAATTTCAACATCAGGAAAGAAATTCCTGTCCGAGGACGGGGCTCCTTGAATGTCGAGTTTTCGGACAAAGATACCGAAGAAGATGGATGGAAGCAAGCCAATGGCTCAGGGAAAAAATGGTCAAGTATTGTCAATGGGAGTTCGGCCTCAAAAGAAAAGGGTGAAAAGCATTCTATCAAAGATAATAAGGTTGCATACATATTGTTTTACCAGAAAATATGAAATACGCACCAATCAAGCAAAAACTTCGGCCGAATTTTTCGCACATCTTATGGCTGACCTCGAACCTATCTTCAGTACAGGATTCCTCTTTGTCTAGTGGACTGCAGATTAGTTTCTTTGTGTACGGACAGCCGATTTGTTTTAAGAGATATTTATAGATGATGAATGAAGGGATGAATAGAGTAATTAGAGAAAACTCGAGGTATAATAAAAGTTTGCCGGAAATGCATTTGGCATCAAGGAAGAGTTAGTTGACATTTAGACTAGCTTGGAAAGATTAAGGTTTACCGGGGATCAGAAACTATAAATAACTTTGTGTCTGTGTGACAAATATAATCAGACCATGTGTGCCTACAAAACTTGACTTCTCAGTATGGTAATTAGATCTTACTACTAATCATAATACAAGTCGTAGTAAGCCTCACGTCTCAGATTCATATTACCAGCCATCGCCAGCTCAGAGTTAGTTTTAAGGTTATACAAAATTGCATGAATTTGCTTTTCTCTCAAGTCTTCCAGGTAAAGTCTAGTGGCTCAACCATTCTTTATTTATACTTATGTCTTACAGGAAATAGATAACGGTTTTTACTAGTTACTAGTTACATGGAATCTTCTTATTCGCCAAAACTTCGTAGCCTTCACGCTGTTCGCAAGCTACAAAGCCCTGGGTATTTAGACAAAGATGGAGCTCTACCTTGTGCAGACAATATATCCGAATCCGCTTTGGCAGTGATCTCTGGCTTCACTAAAAATTCGATGGCGGAGAATTTATCATGTATGAAAACGAAGAGGGCTAAAGATATAAATGGAAAATTTGACAGTCTAAGCGTTTCTCCCTATAATGCAGCAAAAAATGAAGTTTTAGTCGGACGTGGAACTGGTTCAACTCATGAACCAGACCTCCCTGAGCATCTGGATTTTGGTGGCTCCATGGGTGTGGTGATTATGATGATCGGTTTCCCGCTTCTGATGTATTACATGTGGATTGGAGCCAAATTCTACGATGGTCAGTTCCCCATTCGTGTCTCTGGTCAAAGTTATCTGGAATTTTATGAACATCTCGTAAGTTTATCTTATGAGCATGCGTTTCCAGATCTACGTGCTTGGGGAATATTTTGGAGTTTTCTCATTTTTGAAGGCGCCTGTTATTGCTTACTTCCTGGTGTTTTTACTTACGGGAAACCGTTGGCACACGAAGGTGGCATGCAGTTAAAATATTACTGCTCCGGAATGTGGTCTTTCTATACCACTATCGTTACAGCGTCGCTACTACACTACTTTGGGATATTTAAGCTCTATACTCTTATCGACGAGTTTGGCTCAATCATGTCTGTAGCGATTTGTTCGGGCTTTTTGATTTCTATTGTAGCCTATATCTCTGCTCTTTTCCGGGGTGCTCAGCATCGTATGACAGGCCACATAATTTATGATTTTTTTATGGGCGCCGAACTGAACCCGCGCATGTTTGGAATATTGGATTTTAAGATGTTCTTTGAAGTCAGGCTACCTTGGTTTATTCTATTTGGATTATCCTGTGCTACTGCAGCCCGTCAATATGAAATCTATGGCTACATAAGCGCTGAGGTCTCGTTTCTTGTCATGGCACATTTTCTTTACGCTAATGCCTGCGCAAAAGGGGAGGAGTTGATTACAACGACATGGTAAGTATTTTCCCGAATAGCAACAATTGAAGCTTATGTTCAAGGGATATTTATTATGAGAAATGGGGCTTTATGCTCATCTTCTGGAACATAGCTGGCGTGCCTCTCTCTTATTGCCATTCTACTCTATATCTCGCTAATCACCTTTCCGAAATAACTAACTACTCCTGGCGAACCCCATTCTTCATAATTTTATTTACTTCGTACTTATTCGTCTATTGGGTTTGGGATACTTGCAATTCTCAAAAGAACCGTTTCCGAGCTGCAGAAAGAGGCTCTGTCACGTATCGTCTAGCTTTTCCTCAACTTCCCTGGCGAGAAATCCAAAATCCTAGAATAATCAAGACAAATACTGGTGATAGTATTCTGGCTGACGGTTGGTATCGTTACGCCCGCAAAATTCATTATTCCTGTGACCTATATTTTGCGCTTAGCTGGGCCTTGGTCACTGGGTTTAACAGTCCCTTTCCATGGTTCTATCCCTTTTTCTTTGCGGGAATGATCATCCATCGGACAATGAGAGACATACAAAGATGCAGATCAAAGTACGGGAAGAGTTGGACTGAATATGAGAAACTTGTTCCCTGGCTTTTTATTCCTGTGAGCGAACTGAACCTGTTCACGATTATCAATTCTAATTCTCAGCAGTACATTTATTAAATTTTAATATTTATGCGTGTAGCGAAATAGTGGTACTTATTACGCCGACCTAACTCGAACGAATCTTAAAATGATGCAGTCAACAGAATTCTATATTGACTTGCATGTACAGCCAATTATTTTCTCAACCTTCTTATTCGGAAAACGATGAAATCATGTAATCAAAAGTATTAACTATTATTCCCAGAGTTCAGAGCTGAATTTTTGGTCACCTTCTCTTGATCACTCAAATTATAAATTAATATAAAGGATAATTTCAAGCTTCTCTTTGAGAGTCACATCTGAAGCTCTTGACTATTTCACTCCGCTCGTAAAATGCGATGCATATGTACAAGCCTACTATTTCCTGACCGGAACTTGCGCCTACAGGACATATAACAAATCTTTCGTCGCCTTATTTTTGCGTACTACGTTCAGATAGGATACAGCTGTGTCAGGATTAGCACCAACGTGGCACTGTTCATCTACCAAATTGTAATACATGGAAAGAAAAGATGTATGCGTGATACCGTATAAATTAACCAAGCTCACAACGCACCTACAGGGACTTGGTAGAAGCCATTCCCCTACTACAGCCATGAGGATTGGACCTAAAGACATTGCTATCTTTCTAAAGCGTTCAGAGAGGTCACATAGCTAGACGCTACAGATCTGTGGAAAGCTAAGAGAAACCCACCTTACTTTCCGAGCCACCCCTAATTTACAGTTCAAGAAAAATCAAAAGTCACTTAAGGATAGGTCAGCGAAGAGTCTTGGTCGAGCGTGGATACTGCAGATTTGCATAGCTTAGCCTCCAATTTTCTTGAATTTGTGTTGTCGAGTAACTAGTACAAGTTCAAAGCCTCCCTGGCTCGAATAACACCGAAAAAAAAGTATAAAGAAAACGAATTGTAATAAGTGGAATTGCACTGGTTGGAAGTACGATCGGTCTTGGTCATTGCTGCGTATGGGACTTTTACTCTTCCGGTGGAGGAATTGTTGAAAAAATAGGATTCAGAGAGAGCACATCTCTCTAATAATAATTTGATCCAACAGAGGTATGTCACTAATGAAGAGTTGGAGGTTTTGATTATTAGGAGTTAATTTGATGGAGATCACGGATACCCTGTATTTCTAGTATTTCTTTTAATGGTGTTTGGGGCTGTTCATACTAGTGCGTCGAGGGTTATAAGGTACTCGTCGGCGCAACTTTAGATGAATAGCTATTTTTCCCGAATTTACTTTTACCGATATTATTGTCTTTCTTTCCGTGTGCTCGCTCTAAGTACCTGCTCCTAGTGGGACTTATTTTCAACAGGAATGGCATTTTTTGGATATATTAAGGGCGGGCTTCAATAACCGTCATTTTAGCACATGTTTCTCTCCTACATGTACATGTACTTCAGTTATTCTCGTCATCTTGCGCCATTGACTGTTAATGAAATTTGGGTCTTCCAGTGTAGACAAGGTACGCCTGAAGAACAATATTCACGAAAATCACTTGAGTCATACTGTAGAGTGTCCTCTGTAACAAATCTTGTGTGTAACTATATATCTCCCACATAGATTTTGATCGTTGTATGTAAGTCTTCTGATATTGTATAATCATTGAGGATGTTCGTTGAAATTAAATATTTTAGCAAAAATTTGAGCAGTTAAGCTCAAGGGGGTACCATTCGCGCACCCAACAAATATTAACTCTACAGCTCTAAACTCAATTTATTTAATTGTCACATCTTTAATGATGAGTTCTCATTGGATTGACATTCAATGTGCCATCAAGGGTTCTAATAAAGGTGTTTTCACCAGTAAAAGAAATGCTGCGAAAGAATATGGTATAGTCGAATCCACCCTCAGAGTCTCAGAGGTAGACTTGCTGGCTTCGGGGAACAGCGGATATCTCAACAATATCGTCAGGGATTGTGCCCTGAGCAAGACAAATTTCTAGCGAATTAGATTCTCGAAGAGGGTGTTAGAGAGTGTCCCCCAACTCACGCTCGCGCCTGAGAAATGGCCGAAAAATCCTTGCATCGAAAGGAGATCATAATCTTCTGGAAAAAAGCTGGTTTTCAAGCTTTCTCAGACGAAATGAAAATATTTCTTCGGTTGTCGGCAGGAACATTGAAACTACTAGAGCAAGGGCAGCAATTCCAGAAAATCTCAATGCCTTTTTTGATTTCTTTAGGAGTACTTGTGATCGTTTAAATGTTTCTACAGGAGATATATGGAATATGGACGAAAAAGGAATCGCCTTGGGGGTTGTTCAAACTCACAGGTGCTTGCATGTCAAAAATCCCCCGAAGATCGCGAATGGGTATCAAATGAAGGGGCTGTATCAGCTACCGGTAAAAAATTGAAGTGCCTTGTGATTTTTAAAGGTTAGGACATTCAAACCTCATGGTTTCCCTCTGAAGCTGTTCCGGATTGGTTTTACATTATCTTAGAAAACGGATGGACGTCGAACTCTATCGGAACTGAATGGCATCGACGGGTATTCATACTTGTCCTCTAATAATAGGAACAAGATTCTGATTCTTGATGAGCATGGCAGCCACATAAGTCTAGGTTTCGTGCTTGCTTGTAGAGAAAACAAAATTTATTTTCTCTACTTGCCACCACACACATCTGACGTCCTACAGCTGCTATATTTGGTTCCCTTCTTGGTTGTAAAATCTAAATATCGATCTCAGGTCGGCGCTCTGTCAGCTCTCAATGACACAGCACCTACAAAGAAATAGAGCTATATTTAGCTCTACAATCTTTCTCGGGAGGAAGGGCTCTCAGAGAGGGTCATTATGTGAGGTTAGAGTGCCACTGGCCTTCGTCCTCCTGATCCAGAGAAGATCCTCGGATCATCACAAGTATGCCGACGACCTTCGACCCCCCTAAACTTGGAACAGATTCAAACGACCTCAGATGTAAAATTTCCTATACCCAGAAAGGCCCCAGATATTTATCAATGCGATCAAAAAAATCGGCAATCTGAAAACATATCTCGTAGTCTGAGATTACAGCTCAAAAAATCGGGGCAGGGACTTGAGAGGGCGAACACGAAGAAAGCAGATCTCGAGATGAACGTTGAACAGCTGAAAGCAGAAAATAAAAGCTCCAAGCCATCTCGACCATGAAAAATAGTTAGAGCTGATCAAAGGTTTGCTACAATAAATGAAATAGAGGTTGTCCAGCAACAAGCTGAGACTAAAAGGGCTCGTAATTTAAACTTAGTTAATGTAAGGGTAGCCAGAGAATTCTTGGACATAATTCTTCAGAATTCATTTGAATCTCTACATGTATGTAGTATATTTAGTAAGCTTAGACCTCCATCTTTCGCCACCCCTTCACTCACAAAATTTATTTTCTAAATATCGATTATCACTCCACAACATCCTTCAAAATGAAAACCTTTGGAACTGACATTCAGTCTACTATCCAAGATTATAACGATGATATTTATACTAGCCAAAGTGCTGCTGCAAAGGCATATGGTATGCCTCGAAGCACTTTTAGGTCTCGTTTGAATGGATCAAGGAGCCAGGCGATAGCACAACAACATCACCAGAGATTAAGCTCAGATCAGGAGATATTTCTTGCTGATTAGATTCTCAATGAGGATGCCCGAGGAAGTCCACCCAGCCATACTAGAACACGTGAAATGGGTTTCAAAATTCTCAGGGAAAATGGGGTCCAT
>JAATOF010008310.1:0-20985 GCA_013170925.1 Podosphaera leucotricha
AAAAAAAAAAAAAAAAAAATCACACAACCAACCACGCAATACAGAAGATGTTACTCACATCCAGTTTCTCGTGGTATTGGCGCGGGCAGAATCTCATCATAGACCCGCTCATGGGGATCGCGAGTGGAGCGATACAAGAGTCATTCACACTGCTGGATTCTTAAACTTCCTCGTTGATCTTATTGACTCGTGCCGTATAGGAATCTGCGAGATGAGCTTTTTGTATATCTCCCCTCGTTCACAAACTAAAGCTGGTGAAACTTTTTTATAGCCGACGACTGGCGTCGACGCGTGATCTCATTTGCATCCAGAGGGCTTGACTTTCAATCAGAATTAGTTGGGGCTTGAATACTTTTTGAGATCCAGTTTCGCGGGTTGAAGTCTTACCAATCTCTTAGGACATGGTGCTCTACAGCCTATTATGATTCCCAAACCTAGTAAGATGACGGGCAAAATTGATGTGCTCTGATTTCTCGTCGATTAGCTATTTAATCAAATCTGCTAAGTGAACTTGGCACTATTATCTATTCCTTGGGCGTAGCCGCAATAATTCCCCTGAGACCTTGAGGTAAAAAGGGTATCTCTACTATATTATTTGACCATAAAAGCAAGTCAAAAAATATCAAATCAACGTGAGCCATGACTTGTTTTTTTGCTGTCATGATAGTTCCTAGATCAATTGTATTACTAGCCAAGATTGTAATATCATGATACAGCCCGTATTGCTATACGAGATCTCCTGAACCTTTAAATCTATCACCACCCCGTTAAGCCTCTGAACTCCACTATTTCGATATCTTATCAACTTTGATTCCTTTCATAATACCCATGGTGGGGTATTTAGGCCGTGATTCTGATTATCGAGCTATGCACATGACAGTTATCAGTTTATAGTTCTTCGTAATTTATGACTAGAAACAAGAAATAAATATAAGCAAAACAGCAGGCAATTAACGAACGCAATTTTGGAGGTAAAATACTCAGTCAATCAATCTAATTGATCGTCTTAGTTCTAGAGCATACTGTGAAGCAAAAATTCAGGTCTAGAAACTCAAAAAAGTAAAATAAGAAAGCATATCAATAGACGCCCGTCCCTAGAAATCACCAATTGGAGGAGCAGGTAAATTAGTAAGTTTTCGACGACTCTCATCGTAACCAAAATAACTATAGTGGCGTCTATCGCTAGAATTTAGTAAAAAGAGCTCGTGATGGCGAAGATCGCTCATGTTATCATCGCCAGTACGATATCTATGTAATCTTTCAATTCGATTTCTGTGGCACCCTTCTCTTCGCTCTTGATTTTCACAAATATCACAGGCTCTTTGGATTTCCAAGGCAGGATTCTTGATACCAATTGACATCATTTCAATAGATGCTGTATCTTGCACCGTTGCTTTGGGGTTAGGTTTTTTAGCTTGCTGATGGCTTATCAGATCCTCATGTATGGTCCTTGACCAGACTGAATTCTTCTCCGAACTTTGGTACATGTTACATCCAGTATATATTGTAGCAACTGTGGCTAGGCTAGTTTTAAAAAATTGCTTACCTTTTGTTTTCTTGATTTGTTCTTCATCACTTGTTGAATACCCTAAACTATCATCCGAATCGGTAAATTTTCGTGATCTCTCTGACACATACTTATATCTATGAATATTTTTGTGCCTAGACGAGGGTCTTTTTTCTTTACTACCGGAGTATACTGTGCCTCTTCTTGACCTTTCCTCTCGAGATCCATGAAAGCTTCCATTGCTATATCTAAGATCTTTAGCAGATTTAACCCGTTGAGAGTATTTGGAAATATCATTATCATCGGATTCACTGCGGTAACATCGATGAAGTTGACTGGTGTGTCGATTTTTCTCATACTCGGATGTATCACTTATTCCGAGAGCTGAAAGTTTTTTCCTCACAATTTCCGTAACACTCTTACTCCGCTTATGTTTGGATCTATCTTCTTGGTGATTTAATGAAACAGATGGACTTCGATTTCGGCTTGAATAGGAATCAGGGCTTCCTCTGCGAGATTTGTTGTACGATTTTCGGCAGGATCTAGACCGAGATCGTGACCGGGATCGTGACCGGGAGTGATGATTATTGCCAGCAAGTGCACCTAATCCGGCTGAAGCAAGTGCGACAAGAGGGCCAATTTTATCTCTTGTGTCACTACGGGAGCGAGATTTACTACGAGATCGACCATTTTTTGATTGATTATCGTCCTGATGCCTCCCGCCATTTATCAAATTATTTCCTGCCAAGCCCCCTATAACTGCCTCAAGTATATGAAACTTGCTTTCCTTGTTAGCAGCAGCATCAATAGCGCTAGCTCCAATGGCTGCGGTCAGGACACGTTTTCCTTTTTCTCCTCCCCAACCTCCTGGTTCATTTCTTACCCGAAAGGCCTCAGTTGCACCTGCTATAAGGGCTGCTCTCGCTGCTTTTTGTAACTGGGTCACACCATCAAGTGATTTTCTGCGACTTCGGTGGCTCAGAGTATTGTCGCTCCGTTTTTTCTTTATTTCTTTCTGAGTGCTGCGGCTATTCGTAGGCGCACTACTGAGGCCTGCCAGGTCGAGAACTTCTTCGATGAAAGATTTTCGACGGCTCTTGGATTCAGAGTGTTTCGATAAACCTTTACTTTCTGAGTAATAACCAGCATTTGCTTCACTGTCTTGATGTAAGTTAGAAACATGTGTTTTATATTCTTTCCTGGACCTTCTAGTATGCTTTATGTGATCTTCAGATCCTCGATAATCAGTGATAGGTCTGTGGGCACTTTTTGGTAATTTTCGGGGTTTTTTATGAGAGACTGATCGTTTACTCGCATGCCTTCGATCCCACAATTCTTTCCCGCCAACAACCAACGCAGCTCCTCCAACTGCTGTCATTATAATTTCGCTTTGAGTGAGTGGACGGCGATGCGACTTCACCTCCGGATAAGAAAGTGTGCTCTGTTTTTTATCTTGGTTAATGGGGGTACTGTGCAAGTTTTTTTGATCTTCGTTATCATAGTCTTCCGGGTAGGGCAAATCGTCTTGACAGTCGTTGTAGGAGCTGATTATAGGTGACAGAAATTCTCTTCTTATCGATTCAACGGAGTACTCGCTTTCTTCACGAGGATGATGTAATACTTCAATGGATGGTGAATCATATGAGGGCCCAGATACTGGATAGGGAGGATAGGCTAGCTGATTATCGACATAATTAGCCTCATGATTTTCTTTGAGATCGGCGCGACGGCGTGAGCGGGAGCGGTGATGATGTGATTTACTGTAATCGTCCATAGTAACCATTTTGAATAATTAATATAGCAGATATTTAATTGATTGCTTAGTATAGCCGTTAGACTGGAATGAATATATCGGATGTGGAAAGGTTTATGTATTCACATATGTAGGTAAAATGTAGTTGGTGGTTAGGAATTAGCAAAGGAATCGTGGGAATTAAATGAAAAGAATTATCGGATTACCCGTTTGTGGCACACAGAAATACATGTACATGTACATCTATACACCAATTCGTAATTGCTCCACCAAGAAAGAGCTCGCTATATTTCAATGCACAGGTCACAAAGATCATCCATCAGCATTATCATCCATGGAGCATGAAGCCATTTGCATGATCAATGAATAATCATATTGGTACATGTGTAGTCACTTATTTTCGATTGAATACATCTACATCATATAAATTGGTAGGCTTTTTCTAAATGGTACGCACACAACCAACTAACAATCTCCCTAGCTGTTATAAGTTTTCAGTTTGATTTAAATTAAATTTAAAAAATGCGACTATCTATTCGATCATCTTATGGTAATGAAGAGATTAAACAAACATATCGATAGTCTAAAACAATCCACAATCAGCCTCTTGGCCAAACATGTAACTATTACGAAAGCTGGAGCTTTACATGGAGAGAAATAATTGGCTGGGAAAAAAGGAAAAAATCAAGGAATACAACTGAGTCATGGACGGGTTTTTTGATTCGCATAAATATATGTAAGATACGAGTAGTAGAAATGACATTCTTGATCCTTTTTTCCTTAAGCAGAGTCAAGTTTCTGGCTGTCTGTTATATACCTTCTTAATACATAGTCGGATCAAGCGCCTTTATATTGATATAATTTGTTTCCATTCATTGCTCCTAATATCTTCCTCTTGAATTGAAGGAAAAGGATTTATTCATAATTGTCGTTAATAATTACATGTCAACGGATAGCAAGAGGATTTTCCCCTTCCCCCCACCTTACCTTTGGCGGAGTGGGGTAGATACGGAGATAGTTTGATCCGATAGAGCCTGCCTCTAGTGACGTAACTATACTTATCTAAGACAATAAGGGTTAGTGGATCCAGTTAGAAAGTAAGTTATGTACATTCTTTTGCCATAAAAACAATATAGGAATAAACAGAACTTAACTTCCTTCCCGGCTCCACTTACCACTACGACCTGGCGCAAATTTGTAATACTCACGTCATATATCTTTTAAAGCAGAAAACTGATAAGGATTTTGTGTCAAGTGAAGCGTCATACAGAGGAGAAGGGTGCGTACACGTCTGCCAATATGACGGGAATTAACAGAACCTACCTCATAGTGCTTACCCCTGTCCTCCCGTGAGTCCGGAAGAAATAAACCTTGTCGCCGTTTCTTTGCTCAAGGTGCATGTACCGGTACATGTACTCATATATGAATTACCTGTGAGTGCAGGACTAGCGTATCTCGTGATAGCGACAGAGGTACATGTATATCTTGAACCGAACTTTAGCGTATTTATAGGCGCTTTCGGGACAAGTATTATTCCGGCTTCTTAACACACCGCCAAATACTTAATCAAAGAAAATAAATAAACTAACTGTTAGGGAACAAGGCTCTAAATGTTATAAGTTATGATTGAATATGAAGCGCGTAGGGACAGTGTTTATATCATACCTACCCCGAAATAACGTACATGTACTGTGGGACGAAGACGGCGTTTCAACCTGTACGTGGTGTCCTCTACGAACCTAATCTACCCTCAGAGCCAACAGAAACACGCATCACTTGGTCAAGGAGGAGGAAAAGTCATCCACATGAGTTTCCGGAGCGTACCCAGCTCCCGTTATGTCGGTGATGATTTAGACTAAGTTGGCCCCTTTTGCTACGATGAATTCTCACAGTTTACAGATATTCTGACATTATACTGTCTCCCGAGGAAAGAGCACCGCTACCTGAGCGCTGGTGGTGTCGGTATAAGGAGGATATCTGGACTGTGGGATATTAGAGAGATACAGATGAGGATACGCACCTCGTGTGGCTCTGGTGTCTAGGCCTCGCCTAGCTAGGGTGGCAGATTTTTTTGAGATTTTTTCCCGCGTACGCAGTTTCCATTGCTGCTCTTTTTACTTTTTTTTTGAGCAGAAAGTTCCGTAGAAAAGGTGGTTGAATTCTACGAGTAATTACTGAGTCAAATGGCTACCCGTCATGGGTCAATGTATCAGTGATCTTAGGTTCGTAGCAAAAGGGGATAGGAGCACTGTAAATGGTGTGGCCTGGGTCAGAGAGGAGCCCTAGTGTTATAATAGTCTTGGACTCAAAATAGCACGAATAAATCAAACAATCAATATTGGAAAAGTATTATATTCTCAGAGGTGAAGAAGATCAATCGTTTTAGGATTGATAGACTGCATCAAATTTGGATGGGAAGTATATTTCTGCCCTTGATCCCGGAAAAGTACGGCATGCAGAAGCAAAACATCATCATCCTTCAGCAGCACTAAAATCTGAAGTACACCTCCAAACAGACTCAAAATTAGCACGAATCGCCACAGCTCCAAGTAACGATCTGGCCAGCATAGGTACCCGATATCAATCTCATCGAAATCATGTAAAAAAGGCGCTCGTTACGTTCTGGGAGGAGCCTAGGTTTCGTGCTGGGCTGATGAAGTGGGCTTTAGACATTTGGGAAAAAAAACCAGCTGAAGTCTGACGCAAGTCAATATCTGGCATGATTTTTGGAATTATAGCAGTTTTTAGTACTAAATGTGGCGCTAAAAAATACTGAATATGTCATTGTTGATGTTTTTGAAACTGGTGTCAACTGTTCAAATGTGCTCGCCTAGTCAAACCCACCTCCTCCCCTGTAACTCGACCAAAATAAAGATGAAATTCAAGGTTAATTCAGTGTTAAAAAGTTGGTTGAAGTTGGGAGATGTGCCAAAAGTGTCCGAGAGGGAGGGACCTTTTACGGACCCCGCAAAGGACACCCAAACATCCGATCGATCCTCCTCTTGATTGTTTGAATCAATAATACAGTTAATTCCATACTCTTGGTTAAACATTCACCTGAATACACTGATCCCTGTTTAAACGTTTAGATAAAGACGTGGTAGGTGGTAATTGTGGCTGCTCCATCTATTTTATAGAGAATAACTTACTTCACTGAGTCGTCATTCTGCAAACAAATTATTTTACTTCTATAGTTACTGACGAAAACCTCCGAGCTAGACGTTGGTTGCCGCGAATTCAGTGTAAGAGAAAGCCACATGAATGATCTTTGTCGTATCCTACATTGACTCCATTCGATTGAAGATTGGGGAATACCACGATAAGACCATCGAATTTATTCCCCTTGACGACAGTTTACCTTTCGTACGTCAAGAATAGTAGGCGAGAACTGCATCCTACATCAATAAAAAGAGGCCATGGGATTTATTTGACTGTATTGCTATATGAATTAAAGGAATAATTCTCTGGCAATAACTCATCGCTCTTATAGTTCTCCAATCCCTATTCCGGAAAAGAGCAGGGCCCTCCTGCTAAACTTTCTGTCGCATATTCATGACGCGAAGTTGAGCTTTTCTTAACATCCAAAGACTATCACAAGCTATGAACTACCACAAAATATTTCCTCATTACCTGCTGTTGTTTGTTTATACTTTTCAAGAAAAAATCGAATAGAAGTAGCTGTCACTAGAAGAACAAATATCCGATATTCAGAATGAAGCCTGACGTACCGAATTTGACAAAAAAATCAGATTTATTAGAAGCTCTTAATGTCCGTGTGGATTCAAGAGGCAGTGACTTTTCGAAAAGGGCAAGACTTGTAACTCAAAATTTCATGTCACAGAGGGCATGAGAAAACAGAACGGGTTAAAATAGCTTGGTAAGGAAGGGTACAAAAGACGGAGATCTCTTGTAGTTGGCATCGATAGCTACGTGTAAGATTCTTGTATTAAACGAGTTGATCTGTACTGTTCGATACATAGAGCTGCATGTTTCCTTACAACTTTACCAAAGAAATCACTGATCAGAGATAACTTCTGCCCAAAGCATTAACAAAGAATAACCACTCGTTTTTAGTCAAAAATCGCTAGCTGGCAGACTCAAGAGCAGATACAATGGTTAAAAATGAAAATTCAGACTTTTTGGAATATACTGTTGATCAATTTAAAATCCAGGACGCCAGTGACATAACAATGTCATCGGGAGTTGGTACTGCTCGATTGAACGTCGCTCTAATAGAGCTATGTGAAATTGTTGAAGGGGGCATTCTGGTGGATCAAGCTTCTGCCAAACTAGTATTTACTTCAATTCTCTCCTGACTGAAAAGAAAGTTTCCTTTGATACTTGGCATTGAAGACTAGCCCACATAGCATCGAAGAATATCAAACTCACCAAAAATATGGTTAACGGTATATATATACAACTGCTCAAGATCGGAAAACCAAACTTCTGAAGCATGGGAACTTGGGGCTTCAATTGAACGCAAACGAGAGGAAGTCAGAAATAAATTCTGTGATGCTCTTGCTCGTATTCACGTGGATACATATTCAATCACCACCAAAAGGCTATAATAATCACAAATATGGTATGATATTAACCGATGAAACCACATCTGAAGGATGAGGCTATACCTTCAAAACTAAGAATATGGCTTTCGAATGTCAACAAGAGTCTCCACACATGTTCAAAAATAATGGGGCTAATACCGACAGATTAAAGAATGGCCATTAGAGCGATTAGATGGTGTTAAAAAAGCTCTGCCCCAGAAATTTAAATAAATGTGTGCACAAATAGGCCAACGGATAGAAACATCTACCCCATATTCTCCATAGCAAGATGGAGGAGCAGAAAGATCGATTCTAACTATTATTGAAAGATTTCGAAAAACAAAGATATCCATGGAAATTCCAGCCTATATATGGACATAGATATTCTTATCATGTATTTACATGACTAATCGAACAGCGACTTCTACTGTCAAAGAAGATATCCCATTAGAGACCTTCTCTTAGATCATGCTGATCCGAATTTTAGTGAACATCAAACTCATAGACCGGGCCTGTCTCACTTACGAGCTCTTAGCTGTATCCCGGAACTCAATCTCATACTATGGAAATAAGGGGAACAATACAAGGAATTTGATAATTATCAAGATTCTGAGATTAATGATTGTTTTAATGGTATGCAAAGCATAATGTTAACTAACAAATTAGATAATGATATTCAAATCGACTAAGTTGAAAAAGATAACAGTGAAATAGATGACTTAGAAGTGAAACTAACGAAACAAAAACTTAACAGTTACAATCTTAAACAAATCATGATATAGATCTCAAGACAGTAACTTTTGCAAATAAGAACCATCAAAGCAATGATGAGACAGTCGAAAATTTGACTGAAAGTAATTTTATCTAAAATGATTAAGGTGATCATAACCATTCTCAAAGTCTAAACTTCCATAAGAAGTACAACGCTAGGGATGCGTCAAGGCAAGCCGAGAATAAGGCAAGTTATAACAAAAAGAAATTTCGTCAAAATATGGCGCGTACCTAATTGTTTTTGCAGCTCAATACGTTACTGGAAGTTACGTAAGATTAGATCTCCAATCATTTGAGGAAACTGTATCAACTCGAGACCGACCAATAGATTATCGCTATAAAGAAGGAATATAATCAACCCTACACAAGAAACACGGTTTTTGCATACAAGGAAAAATATCCCTTCTCAATTTCAAACTATCACTAAAAAGCTGGTTTTTAAAATCAAATGAGACTAAGACGGAGAAATTCTCAAGTACAAAGTACGCTGGGTAACTTGTGGCTTTGAACAAAAAGCAGGAATCGATTATGACTAGACACATGCAAGTACCTGCTCATCCACTATCAGAAAACTAGCAATCGTGCTTGCTGCTAAGTAGGGATACTTTTGGGGCAGAAATCACTAAGATGAAGGCCAAAAATGTCTTACGCAAGTGATGTTCGAGTTATGCTCTTGATCCTTTTTTGTCTACAATATCTACAGTTACACATACGAAACACGACAACGCAAATAAACGCGACAGTATCCAGGCCGCCTACCCCCGTTTTTATCGAGAAAGTACCCACGATAAAAAGGAACGCTTTGACATAAGCGGAGTAACCCCTAGCAGTACAGCAGCTAGAGCGCTGTGATCTCAGAAACTGGCCCACACAAAATTCATCCAGTAGATGGAGTTGCTGCCTTTCCCCCACGAGATTTTGGGGGAGAAATCTATGTGGAAATGTTCTATCTCTATTGCTAGACGCGAATGACAACCACATAGAGCCACCGCGTCGCACTAATATAGTCACGTGATATATGATATGTCAATCTGCCCCCTTTATCATTCCTTCCCGAACGCCAACATTTATACACTTCGCCTTTAATTGATTGAAAATTACAAGGTCTAGAGGCTGAAGTATGTGAGTCGAGTGAGGTGAAGAGGAGAAGGGAAGAATTTTGCTTTCCCAGCAGAATTCAATAAAATTGACACCAAGATGGCTCACATGTCCATCCATGATAAGCAGACGATAACCGCTGTAAAGTACTCCGTTGCTTTCTTGTAGAAAGGTATCACAAGCCTAATACTTCTCGGCATAAAGCTTAGCCCCTTTCCAAGCTTCTTCTCCACGGCTATGCTTCTCAAAATGTTTAATCCACCTACGCCCAAGCTCCGAGTTGGACCAACCATTCGGAGGGTGTGCAAAGCATGCAACATTTCTTAGAGATCTTGTACAGGCGACAGTAATGGTATTCTGAATTCCTTTGTTTACCTGGAAAAGTGTTAGATAGAGACTAAATACCACGCATGAACAATAAGTAACCAGCCTCGAAATATGAGATAAGCTGGAATACTTCGTCCATCCATCGAAATTGACTCGATTAGGGAGCTCCACTCCCTATTTCCCTGAATAATCTTCTTTATATCGCCCCGAATTCTTCTTGAAATAACCTGAGAGGCTCGCGACCGGCCCATCATAAATCCAGTCTCATCCATATTCGAAACATCTTCATCTGAGACGTTGTACAGTTCTTTGATTTTTTGATACTTATCGAAGAACGCATGGATCTGGTTAGGTTTTTTTCTACCATGGCTCACTCTATCGCAACCGATGAAGCATAGCAAGATCGAGACTCAGGTTGGCGCTTCAGAGAGCCGTAGATCTATTTGCGGCTAAACTGGTAATTTAATTGGGAGCGGGAATTTGTTCGTGATGCCTAATTGACAGTTTTAATCTCCAGCCCAAAAAATATAATCAGGTAGAACAAACCTGTTTTGCTATATTTAAGACAACATAGATACGACAAGGAAAACCGAGGTCAGAAAGATACAAACAGTGATTTTTAATGGCCCCATCTCCTTCTGGTGAAATGTATTATCTGTTTTTATAAGCTACTGTAGCTGATCGGCTCCTTCCAGTTAATCTTCTATGTAAGTTCGCGAGAGATACACTGTGAGCCTTTGCACATTCTCTCATGGAACTGTATGTGCGAGAATTCCAGGCACTGAGCGCTGAATCTAGTCTCATCATTGATTCTTGGTACTGAGACGACATTTTAGCTTCGTTTTTTGGAATGATTTCTTACTCTGACCAAAGCTATGGAAAGCTGATTGTTGTTTACGAAGACAGGCGCATGACTAAGTTGGGGATGAGTAAGCTATCTCATTTTTGGTTATGTCTATGACGGCCTCGAAAGCAAGATCTATGTTGATAATTGCGCACAACTTGTTTGAGTTCAGCTTATAGAACACCTGCCACTCCAAATTGATTTTTTGATGTACAGTGATACCTGAAGTAGCAAAGAGAAAATGATTTGAGTCGCAGTACACGATTTATCTTTGCTCAAGCTAATAAAGCTATTACTGGGGCTAATTTAAAAGTAGGGGATTTTTCAGACGAAAGATAAGATAGTAATGGTGTAGCTAATTTCAGAGCCTGAACTTGGGTTGACTGTAGAATTAGCTCTAGGTTAAATGAACAAAGTCCTGCGGCTCTCCAGCCAGGTCGTAGCATCCTTTCGATTAAGCCTTCCACTCCAGCTTTATGTGAGGATGGAGTTAAAAAGCGTTAATTTTCACAGGATTTGTATCGTCAATGGGAGCTAGAGTCTATATCTGCCGATGATACTTGGACTCGACCATTTCGAACAGAGCAAGGTCTGATGTCTACAAAAACCTGCTATGTACCCTGGGAGGTGGAGAGAAGCCATCTCCTTATAAAAATCGCTCGCACAATCTTAATATCAACATGGGAGCCATGTGCGCAAAGCTCTAGAGGACAATAATTATCCTAAGCTGGGCGGAGCTATCGTCCAAATGCATGCAGCCTTAACTTTTAACGACCACTCCCGAGTATCAGGGGACTCAACATGTGCTTCACACTTAAATGAGGGCGAGAATACTCTGGAGTTATTAATATCTCCAAGTTCAAGGTCGGTCTCGTCCTTAGTCCATATATTCTTGGTTTTCATAAGAAACGAACAAGCAATCTGCTCAAACCCTTCAAAGAAAGTGCTAGTTTTTCCTAGTTTACCTTTCATATCTCTTACATCTTTGATATATTTTCCGACAACTACGTGGAGAAAATTTGTGGTGCTGTGAGAAACTAGTGACTCTATTCTTTCCGAGGAGAGGATTGTCTCAGTTAGATCAAAGAATTGTTAGAGGCCACTTCACGTACCATAGCGTAGATAGGGGTATTTTCCCATGAATCCTCATTTAAAATCTACTGAGCAAGAATTTCACCCTGGTGAATGGTAAATTACTGCTAGATTTGATGCGAATTGTGTGAGTTTGTGGAACTGCCTTGCGAATTAGTATAGCTGGTCTAATAAAAGTAGCTTGAAGGCTTAAATTGACATGAAGATTCCCGTATCCGAAAGTTTTCTACTGGCCTAGTTCACGATTAGCAACATTAATGAGACCATCGTCAATATACGACACAGTTGGACTGGCAATGGTGTTTTGATAGGGTGGGCCAAAATTAGGAGGGCTGGCGTGATTTATAATTTAATTTTGGTTCACCGCTGGACAGATTCAGCATCAATAAAGCGCTGAACCATGATTTAGAGGGGGAGAGTTGGGGCGTATATCACGACTCGAGCCAGAAGACTCAAACCCGTGTGACGACATCCAAGATCCCCTTGTAGGAACGCGCATGTGGTCAATCACGCTAGCTTGTGCTTCGTTCAGAACTAGGTCGAGCAAGATCCTGCTCTCCATTTCGTATTGCGGGCGTGCTTCATGGGAACGGAAAATCAAGTATTTACTTCTTCCTCTAAGACGGATTTCTATTGATAAGTTGATCTAGTCCGACTGATCAATTCCAACTGGAATATTCCCGTGATTACCCTACAGGTCAGTCACTGCAACATAGTCTGGGTGATATAGTACATGTTGATCTACAATACTTAGCTCTGTTTTATCTATACATGTATCTGGTCAGGTTCTTGTACATGTACTACTAAATTGACATGTATTTTCGATTATATATCACCTGATCAATTCCCTGGAATCTGACTGAGATTGTGACTGGACTTTATTGAGCCATGACATCAATTAATGTCGAGAGTATTCATATTCACTCATTCACAAACAAAACAAAAATAACTAATTACATGAACCAGCCGATACCAAGTTGGAGAGTTAACGAAGGGACATGTTGCTTAAACCCTCCCATCCTCTTTTTCTTTTTCCTCCCATACTTTTTCCTCACCTCTGCCTTTCTCCTTCTTTGACGCATTTAGCTTCTTCATGAACCTCTACAATTCCAATCAGACATCCGATCCTGTTAAAATCTTCCTGCTCTAGACTTTTACGGCCGAATAACTTCTGGTCTGTTTGAACGTTGTTAAACATTGTATGGAAATGCTACAAATTGGAAATGTGAACTTCATAGCCGCCATTGCCGTGGTCGGCGGCGCTTTATTTGGCTTTGACATAAGCTCAATGTCCGCCATTATTTCGACCCCGGCATACTTATGCTATTTCAACCAAGGTCCACTATTTTTCAATCCCGACAGATTATGCTCCGGACCAAGTGCTACAGTTCAAGGTAAATTTTTCATTTTCTTAGCGGAGGGTCCGCTCGCTAATATGTAGATCAGGAGGCATTACGGCTGCTATGCCGGGAGGCTCCTGGCTTGGTGCGTTAATCTCTGGTTTTATCTCTGACATGCATGGGAGAAAGAGGGCAATACAATTTGGAGCAATTCTCTGGTAAGTCATCGATCGATGTTCAAAAGCAGCAATGGTTAGAAATCGTGCTATAATGATCAAATATAACTTGACTTCCGACAAGTTAACAAACATACTTACACAATCAGGTGCATTGGTTCCATAATTACTTGTGCTTCCCAAAACATTGCCATGCTGATCGTGGGTCGACTCATCAACGGCTTAGCAGTCGGCATTTGCTCGGCTCAAGTTCCCGTCTATATTTCCGAAGTCGCCCCACCCTCTACTCGAGGTCGTCTTGTTGCGTGTCAACAATGGGCAATTACTTGGGGCATTTTGATCATGTTTTACATTTCCTATGGATGCTCTTACATCAAGGGAAGTGCCGCCTTTCGTGTTCCGTGGGCTTTACAAATGATACCTGGAATTTTTCTTTTTCTCGGTATGATCTTCCTTCCGGAGTCCCCTCGGTGGCTTGCCAAAAAAGATCGCTGGGATGAGGTCACCTTAGTTTTGTCCTTGGTCCATGCTCGAGGAGATCGAAACTCACCCTTAGTTCTGAAGGAAATAGCCGAGATTCGTGAGGTCGTTGAGTTCGAGCGTAGTAATGCTGATGTAACTTACTTGGAGTTGTTTAAACCGCAGATGTTAAATCGAACTCAAATTGGAGTTTTTTGTCAGATTTGGTCACAATTAACAGGAATGAATGTTATGATGTGTAAGTTTCAAATTCATGTTCGGAATCCTCTTCTTCTCGGCTGCCAATCGCACGGACTCGCTAATCATCACAAGATTACATTACTTACATATTCACAATGGCTGGCTTGGGAACCAATGTGTTACTCCCTTCTTCTATCCAATTTATCATAAACGTTGTGATGACGGTCCCTGCAATACTTTTTGTGGATAAGTGGGGACGTCGTCCGACCCTTCTCATCGGGGCATTCTTAATGATGAGTCTTCATTTTATTAATGCGGGGCTTTTTGCCACTTATGGTGAGGTACCACGCCCGGGTCAGTTTCCGTCTGCGTCTGAATCTATATCTATTGTCGGACCACCATCCAAAGGTGTGATTGCATGCACCTACCTTTTCGTTGCTGTATATGCACCTACATGGGGTCCAGTTTCGTGGATCTACCCACCGGAACTCTATCCCCTTCGTGTACGTAGTAAGGCCGTTGCCCTGGCTACGTCGGCAAACTGGGCTTTCAATTTTGCCTTGGCTTATTTCGTTCCATTGGCCTTCGAACGCATTCGTTGGAAAGTCTATGTTATTTTTGGAACATTTTGCGCAGTCATGTTTCTGCATGTTCTTTTCATGTTTCCAGAGACCAGTCAAAAGCCTCTTGAGGAAATTGCCGCCATATTTAGTGATAATAGCCCTGGTAGTATTCGCTTTCTCGGGACTCCAGCATGGAAAACTAGTACTAGCAAACAGATATATCCGAGACAAATGGTCGAAGAGGAGAGCCCTGAAGGCACGAGCAAGGTGTAATACCCCGTCAAACTAATGTTTTATATTTTAGGTCAAGTATTATTTTGCGTGTAACCCAATTTAGTTCATGGAAGCTGGCTAGCCAGCTAGCATTTTTACATGTATGTACTCGTGATTCTCTGTAATGAGATACGCTTGAAAGGTATTCCTTGAGCCATAATAATTAAAAATCTAATAGGCTACACATGATCATGGAGACCCTAATTGTAGTACTCTGTTACTCTAACCACATGTAATATCCTGTTACGTCGCACGAGAGCTTTTCTAACCCTACTCTTCATGAAGCATCATTATCTAGCCTTACCAAGTTCTCCAATAGTTTCACGGAAAAAGATATAAAGAGCTGATATTAGGTTTTCCTTTCACTTTGGGGAAAGGTTGTCCTGCCATATACAAACCACAGTAGCCCGTACCATCTCACCATACTGATCGGTTCACTAGACGGGACAGAGGTTCCTAGTCATTGCGAATTTACTATCAATACATGAGTGGCTATTTAATAATATGCTGTTTGATGGAGGCTTGGGGAAAAATGCAGAGTGAGGGGTGGCGAGACGATAGACACGGGAAGCGAGGGAGAGAAATGGGTAGAGTGGAGACTCAATAGGGACCAATAATAAAGATTCTTGCCTTTATTTCTCACCACTAGAAGTTTTTTAAGATATGAATGTGTATCTTTTTGGCACAGAGTAGCGGCGAGAGCAAGTGAGTAAACTGTTTTCCCGCACGATCAGATAGGCTATGACGAGACGCGTGAATCTACCAAACTTCATACAACTCCAATAGGGCGCGGTTTCCACGGCCCGTGCCACTGTGTCCACCCTGACGGGGACACCACCTCGTCTGCCATGATATCTACGCCATCAGTCGCGCTCAGCTGCTTTTGCATTGCGTCGAGCTCCGCCTTGACGCGCTGAAGATCATGCGTTTCGGGGCCTTGGACCCCTGTGCCGGAGACAGGTTGTGACGTGGAATCGAGAATGGTGGCTTGCGCATGCACCGAGCGCCGCCAAACAGCTGTGTCGCGCGTTGTGGTAAGCAGATCGAGAAGGGTCTGCATGGTCTGATCGGCTGGCCATCGCCGCAGCAGCGCCGCGTCGAGGGGATTCTCTCCGGTACACATCATGGTGGTAATTGCGCGGGCCCCGTCCGCGACGGTTGATGCATCCGGCACATCGACCCAGTAGTACTGCCAGAGCCAGCGTAAGGCCTTGTGAGTGGCGGCGCGTAGACGCGGCAGCGTTGGCACAGCTTCATGCGTTGCTTGGTGGCGCAGCTCGACGAACGTTGCAGGGAGTCCGATCGTCTTGGCCACGGCGTACATACTGCGTTTCTGGCGGTGTTCCTGCTGACAGTCCAGCAAGCCCGTGACAAACCTATCGCGGCGTTAGCCTCGCCGGGTGGCGGGCGCAAACACTCACCGACTGAAGGCGGCGGCGTAGACGGCGCGCACGCAATAGGTTTCGGCGGCACGTCCGTCGTTCAAGAGGGCGCTCGTCAGAATGGCGGTGCTCTCGATGACATGCGGACAGTTGCCGCGCTGCATCCAGATCCCGACGCGGGCGACGGCGTCTGGGCGTTGGTCGCGGGGTTCCCTAGATGGCGACGAGGGCACGTCGTCCGGATAGAGCTGGGCGCGAACTTGAAGCAACTCGGCTTGATTGCGCCAGGGCGTGATAACGTATTGCACCATCGGCGCAGACGAGGCAGCAAGAGCGGATGGTGGGCGTGGCCACGCGTTGGCGGCGACAGATAAGGTTGGATTGATAGATGGTGCGCACGAGCCAGTGATGAGAAAATGGGCTGCGACTGATGGTCAGCTGGTTAGTAATGGGCTACGGTGCGATGCGTATCCAGACCACAGGATGGAACATGGTACCTAGAGCTAGGTGGAAATTTCTAGAATAACCGGTCCGTGCATATTATACAAGGCCTCAAGCGTGAGCGGGTCGCCCCCCTTGCTTCATTAGCGCACCTCTAATGAGCCCCTTTTCAAAAAGGGTGTAGATAAAATATTCCAAAAATAGGTCCAAGCAACTGCCGACATACTTCGCACTACATAATTTAATTTTTCTGTCAAAGTATCGCTCACGCTGAGATCTCCATGGTACGGAGATTCTGTAAAGACAGCGGAACCACCAGAAGAAAGCTCAATCATGAGCAACGGTCCCAAATATTTGAAGATCCACAAAGCCAGACAGACATTTGACTTGTTTGGTAGAATTCTCAAAATTAACCGTTCATCTGCACACGTGGTGTTAGAATCTGGGTTTCCAATTTCGAAGAAGCATAAGGGATACAGAGCTCTTCTCTCCGACGGCGCCTCTACAAAAGAGCAACCCTTGACGCCTATCACCATAAGCCTTTACTCACATGTAGTTCACAAATATCCGCTGTACCTTTGGTAATTGCGTTCGAAAAATGGCTTTCTCATTGTTGAATAGCCCCCGTGAAGTCGCTCTTCTCTGATGTCCAAAAATAAGCACGGGCACTGACCCATGTTAATTAAACCAGTTATCAATTTGGATCGACGAAGCATCTATCAGCACTGGATTTGGTGCCAACGTCTTGGATGGATCCAGTTGAGCTCTGTACTCCAGGTACAACTTTATACGGCTTACTTTTTCTAGATTGTGGGCAAACGTACGGCGTCAGCCTAAGAATGTGGAATACAAGTATATGTATCCCAGAACTTCACTAATGGGCTAATTAAAGCTTTGAATTCTCACTCGTCCTGATAGAATGGTGCTTCAACTGACACGCAGGTCCTGCACAAATAGCTTGGCTATTTTGGACTATAGGGATTAAGTGGCTTGCTCATTTTCCTTACCTAGATTCACTGGGAAATATATGGCGTTATCTGATGCCCAAAGAAAAGAAGAAGAGTGAAGGAATGTAACAAGGAAGTATGAAAGAAATTATTTACCTTCGAGATAACGGAGTTTACTGATAATATGGAAAATATATTCGAACTTTTGTCATAATTTGGAATCATACAAAATTTTAGTTGGCAAACTTAAGGAAAATGGTAAATAAACGACAAATTAATGTCATAAAATTGAGATCCAGTAGGGCGGAGTCTCTTCACTTCGTCTTTATTCATATTTTCAGTCTGGATTTTGACATTGTGCGTTCGGTTGGTCGAGCAGTTAATTTTAAGGGCCTCTCAACCATCACAGATTTAAGTGGAGACGCCATGTGTACCGTTAGAATTGAGAGAAAATATTTGATTCAGTTGCCCAGTGTCGCAGGATCAATTGATTGATAGCATTGAACACGAGAGCAAGTCTACTCATACATGTTTATTTATATAAAAATTTCCAATACTTATCATCGCGAGCACAGGTGGCGTTGGATTGGATATGATTCCCCGCCATATCAATATCGCCTTGCGGACACCAACAGAATTCTCAGCCTCGCAAATATTGGGCTTGGCAGTACCAGCACCAGTGCCAGCCTCGCGGGGATCACCATTCAGCCGTACTCGAAATCGCGAATGTCAAAAGGGAAAACCTTGGAGCTTTCATGGGACTATGCTCAGACTGGTAAATTTTATCGCTGATTACGCGCTCAATACGACTAAAGTTCAAGCTGGTGACTAGGCATAAAAATCAATATCTCGTTGCTTTGCTACCAGCTTCAATCACCACCTGACAAGTCTTTTTTTTTACATCATTTTTCGTAATGACGGCGGAAGTCTTATGTTTCGTAGAATGACTTAGTTTGACGTTGGAACACTCATACCCAGATTTCATTTGCAGATACCACTCGAAGTTACCGCCTTGCGACATGTAACCTCTTCCGTGAATACCCACTAGAGGGAAAGGCGGGAAATTCCTCTAGTTATCTGAGCATGCCTTCGTCACTCTACGAGAACAACGACACCGCGAGAAATGTGGCTTTTGGGTCTTGCTGGATTCGAACCAGCTTTCTCCTGTCTCAAATGGGGCATGTATTCAGGATACCCAGAATTTACTTGGGAGAACGGCCTGACCGATGCACCACTATAGCATCCGATCCGCCTGACAACTCGCTCACATACTTTCGATGAGAGACGTTGCAAAAAGTGGGGACATATAATGTCCAATGCTCCCTGAATAGTGGTGCGAAGCTCATCCGAGGATCGCTCCCGCCAGAAAAATAAACACTACCATGACACCATTGTAGAAATGCTTGTGGTATCTCAACCTATTACAAAATATGTACTTAATTCCGTAACTTCGCCCATCCTCGAGATTAAGATGTTGATTTTCAATGTAACCCTTCATCTCGCTCCACGCAGCCTCAATAGGATTGAGATCTAGGGAGTAAGGAAGCCAGTTTATGGGCTCATGTCTTAGCCATAAATTTTCACGCGTGGTGGCTACTTTGTGCGGCAGTGTACTGTCTTGCATGAACTGCAGTCCAACATTCGCCTCAATAAGTCGGCCAACTCTAACCTTTCTACTTTGTTGGCCTAGGACATAGGTAGAGGGATTTAATCGAGAAAAGCTCCGGGAGTTACCTCTGTCCTTGAGGATAGTTTTGATAAAGTGAATCCCAGCGCCCCAGCGACTAAACTCCATGGCGAGCTCTATGTACGTCATCCTCTGAGAGAGTCGCACAACAATGTGAAGCTCATCAACTTAGGCCTGGTCCAGTTTTTCGTTTTCTACCTCGATTTTCTGGAAGTAGCAGTGAAGATGTGATTTGCAATTTCGCCTCGTTCGTGGTCAATGATGTGTAAATTTATATAGCCTGAACCTAACTAAATTCAGTACAGAATAGTCTAAAGGAAATTATTTGCAGGGGCTTGTCTTTCTCGAATGGTAACGCCTTGCAGGAAATGTTTGCTGGCTGTTCATCTACCGCTACGATCAGTTTAATATGTAGCGCTAAGGTGATTTTACGTACGACTCACTCTCGATAACGATTAACAAACGCTCGGATTTGGGCTGGTGTTTATTAGATAGAACTTTTCGTTGGCGATAAGTTGCGTTGTGGCTGGAGAAGGGCATTTGCTCAGAATCATAAGTTGCCACAATGCTAAACTTGCTATATTTTAGTCCGTAAATATTACCATGGGTAGTCCTTGAAAATAGCCCTCTAGATAGGGGACACTCTTTTGAGACATTCCGTACCCATTAACGAGAGTACATGTCCAAGATAGCGAGGCGGCTGACTGGCCACATTCCGATCGCATCTCATTTCTCGGCTGAGCTGAGTTCCAGCCCGCTCGGTCGTGCTTTTCTTTTCTTGTGTTCCTGTAGCGCGCCAGCGCCTGGCGTTTGTGAAAGTTACCAGCACAGTGCGGGGAGAGTGCGCTCCGTGATAACCTTCGGTCCGAGCTGAGCTTTGACCAGCCGCCGTGTCCGAGACGAAGCACACACGTCACATCATATCGCGTAACCGACACCCCGCAGTACACTCAGACATCGACGCATGACCCGACAGACCATCCGTCAGTTGAAAGACAGAATCGCAGAACGTCACTCTCTCGCTTCGACAAGGAGCAATTTAAATGTAGGTCACCGAATCATCACACCCCCCGCGCGTCGGCACTAAAACGAACTCTGGACGCATGGCAGGGCGAAATGTGTTCGACTGTGGCTACAGACATCTCTGTCCAGCTATCCTGGACCCTAAAAACTCTAGAGATTTCCGTTGCTTGTGAGCGCGCGTAAAACTTATATAATCTTTCATAATTATGTCCGAGACGCTGAGTGCTAAAGTTTCGACACATCTATGACGGGAATCAACTGTTAAGCGGTGTGTTTAAAAGGCAAAGGTAGGCGAGCATGTAAGATTTTTACTCGGAGTTTAAATCAATGGTGTAACGTGATACAAGAAAGATAAAATCTGTCTGTATTTACTATTCTCGATCTACCGTGTCTTATGGGTAGAAAAGGTAAATGTACTAAAGCGACCGGGGTGCAGCCCCAGCAACTAAGGTTTTAATTGGTTCAGTCTTCATGGAAGCCCATGTCTAGCTCACCCACTAGTTTTACTAGCAAGGGTATTCACCAATGATCTTCCGTGAAAGTCGAAATTAAATGGG
>JAATOF010008313.1:0-35072 GCA_013170925.1 Podosphaera leucotricha
AACTCATGTGGGTGACTTTTCCTCCTTGACCAAGTGATGCGTGTTTCTGTTGGCTCTGAAGATAAACTCCAGGTTCGTAAGGGGACACCACGTACAGGTAGAAACGCCGTCTTCGTCCCCCGCTAGAAGAGGGAAAAGATCTGGTAAATTGAAAAATACCCTCCGTCGGTGCCTCACCAAAAGAACAACTCTTGATGCTCGACACAGGATTCTAGATAGCAGGCCTTGAAGAGATCCAAGCCTGTCGTTGCATTCTGACGAACGCTTTTGAGAAAGAGCTACACTACCATCGAACAGGCATTCAGGCGCCGTCCCTGATTTTCAAAAAGAGGCTCAACTCCTCCGGGCTCAGACTAACGATAATTGGATGGGTGACCAATAGAAACGCGTCTTTTTGGACCCCGATAAAGCATTAATCAGTACTGGATTCTGCGGAAGGTATCTGTCACTTGTCGTGCTGAACAGTGTGCCGGGCACTTTGCTGTATAGCTCTGAATATAATCTCCACAAATCACAAGAATGGAAGCGAAATGTGTGGCTGTACTCGCTGCAAATGGCGGTCGCAAAAAAGTTGAATATGTCAAGGAAAATAAATTTAGTTGCTGTGAAGCGGGGACGAAAAAGAGTTTTTTTCAATTTACCAGCTCTTTTCCCTCTTCTAGCCTTGGTATAATTATTTGAGTCCGCTGCTCATGACTTTCCAGACATTTTTGAAGATTCTAGAGGATTTCAAGATCTAAGATGTCCTGTTATTATCATATAAAGCAGTCGAACAGTAACATCTAATTAGCAAGTAGGAATAAATCGGGCATATTCTATCAACTTGACTTGAAGTTTTTGTGGGAACTTATTACCATTTTTGGGATATTTACCTTCCAAAAGGAGCTAGAGGCGCTAATGATCAGGCTTTGTACAACGCTTCTAATATTTTGATGGATCCATGCTAGACAAACTTAGGAAATAGTCTTTAAGCTACATAAGCTTCACTTCTAGCGTAATTTATATCGTTTAGCGTGCAAGAGAGAAAGTATTACAACGGTTAAAGGTAAGCGAGTACTGTACATGTATACTGTTTATATGTGACCAGAATAAACAGTACTTGTACTTAATCAAGTAATTATTTGTAATATTTGTGACCCGTGCAATAAGCACAGACAGAGATGAATTTTGCGGGCAGGCGGGCATATGTTCGGCGATATCCCTGCTTACCCATAGTTCGAGATGAGATGGTGGGAAAATCCGTTGAGCACTCATTAATTATCCGCGAAATGACGAGGAGACTGACCCCAGTCTTTAATAATAAGGTCGAGCATATATCAAGTGTTTAGTCCAATCTAGTCTAGCCTAGTTTAGGTAACTTGTACTACATATACTCTGATACAACACCGTGCACGAAGCCGAAAGTGAAGATGAACAACACTGCACAGACGGATTTGAATTTGCGGAAGCAAACCAAAATCTAAGCCAGGGAGACTGTTGAACTTCCTAAAATATTTTTATCTATCTGATGACAGCATCATCAAAAGTTAAAAGTGTTTGCACATTGAAGAACGGTCGTCTAACTGAACCTTTAATAGGCCAGTGTCTCAGTAGCAAAAATATAAGTCCAAAGGTGAAAGCTTTTCTTATAGTCTACAGCGTCAGTGCATGATAATGAAACTCTGTAGTCTAGACTATCTACCCACATGTAGTTCGACCCTCGACATTATGTCGGTCTTTAGGATATGCCGAGTACTATGATTAGATCAGAATTGAGCCATTGGGTGGTCATTTTCAATGTTGACATTAAGGTGTGAAATGTAAATGTATTAGCTCTAGATAATTTGGTCTTTTGTTTTAGAAAGTCGCGCATTACAGAGCGTCTAAAGCTGCTTAAATATACATGTGAAATATTAAGCCTTGGCATTAATACACTGACGTACCAAGACTTACAATATTTTTAGTAGGGGGCTTGAGTTAGCTGAAGACCATATTTAATTACCAAGGTTATGAGAGGACAAGAACCGAACATTGAGAAGTAGATTTGGCGCTGATATCAGTTAAGTTAGTCTCTGTCCAGCTAGGGCTTCCCTGGAGAAGCCGGGCTCCTGCAGTAATCTTTACACAAAATACGATCTCTTCAGCTCGCCATTGGTATTTGACACTCGCATATGTACATTTATTTATCTATATTATGTTATCATGTGATTTTATATTCTATTAGGTATTAGCGCGCTTTTCTTTTGTCTTGTTTACTATGGAATGACCATCGCACTGATTTCTTCCACTTCATCTTTCCAGATAAGACTTGTCTTCTATTCACAAACAATTATCATTCTTTGCATCTACGTCACTCTCGTATAATTTCATTTATCTTCAAACTGAAAGACGTGATAAGAAGCGACTAAAACTTCTTCTTTCCTTCTTTCATCTAGAAGCAAGAGACCACTTCTTGTCTTCCTTTCGGCACGTCGAAAGGCATTCGAGAAGAGATCTCAATTCGATAGGTCGTCAACCTGGACTTTGACGCCCGTGTTCCGATCCCTTTCAGCGTCTTTCCCTCGTCGTATCGGGTTGAACCAGAGACTCAATCCGAGGGGCATACAAACGCAGTCGAACAGAGTGCTGAACAAGTACCTTCTCATCGGCCAGCGCCTCACCAGCCAGCACAAGAGGAACCAAAGCCAGAAATTCATCAAAACTTGCAGGAAGAAAATTTCCCCGAAAGTCAATCAGAAGGATCAGTTACAAGTGAGGAACACAGGTACGTAATCGTTTTTCTTCTGTCGTCCAGCGCAATTCTCTTTCTCGAAGAGTTTATGGATGTGGAAATCTTAGTTTCACGCGCGAAATTTAACCCCTGTACTTTCGCTCAATCCACTTTTCTTTTTTTTGGGTTTAATTTGTTGACTAAAATTCTCCATTTATTTTCATTAACCCTCTTAACAGTCCACAAACAACCTACACTGACGTTGAATTTGTGCGTCACTCACGACCTAATAAGACTGTTATCGAAGGTCCACGCCGCCGAACTTACCGTAACTACCACGAGACTCGAGTAGACGTCGCCGAACGTGAGTATCGTACTCGCTACCATCCTAATCAGTCCGAAGGACAATCTGTTAGTAGACCCACCGTCGAGCCTTCACACCTGCCACACCCAATCTACCTCGAAGATATTCGAATTGGCAGCCCAGTCGTAGAGCCTCCTAAGAAAAAGAATCATCTACATCCTCGTCAAGAAAATCGGACTTCTATTCAACACACTGTCGATCTTCCTCGGATCGTCAAGCCTCATACCGAAAATAAAAGTTTGAAAGAAGAGCGACTAGTCAAATCTTGTCCATCTGCAAAAATGGGATTCTACGATGATGACCGTAAGTTAAACCTTCAAACCTCACCCGTTCAAATTGTCTCATCAAACCTTGCTCTCATGCAAAGTATTATAAACTGATTTATTTCACAGACCCAAGGACCGAAGGTGGTCGCTCCTCTGCCGAGCCTGCTTACACCCACAATACTGTCACCATCCCTTGCCACCACATCCGTGTCGGCGATCTTCTGATCTTGCAGGGTCGTCCTTGCCAGGTTATTCGCATCACCACTTCTGCTGCCACTGGGCAACACAGATACTTGGGTGTTGATCTTTTTACGAAGCAACTTCACGAAGAGTCTTCGTTCATCTCTAACCCGAGCCCAAGTGTTGTTGTTCAGACTATGCTAGGACCTGTGTTCAAACAGTATCGAGTCCTCGATCTCCAAGACGGAACAGGTAACACCCTCTCCTTGTACTTATGTTATACTTACTGACTATGGCTAGTTGTGGCCATGACCGAAACAGGTGATGTCAAGCAATCAGTCCCTGTAATCGACCAATCCGGCCTTTGGTCTCGATTGTCTGATGCTTTTAAGGCTGGTCGTGGCTCTGTCCGAGTCCTTGTCATTTCTGATGCCGGCCGTGAACTTGCTGTTGACATGAAGGTCATTCACGGATCTCGCATATAGTTTTAGTTCCTACACTTTCTTGATGTTTATTTTGTCTACAAGCAGATAGCCTTCAGCACTTCCATAAACTTGAATATTTATAGGCTTGTGTTTGAAAATTTGGTAGCTTGTCGTTTACGTCTGACAAAATTTATTTCGATCCGAAAAGAAAGATATGACTATAGCTTTACTTCTAAACCTGTACAAACGTGTTTGTTTCTGATAAAAAGTTCTATATAGTCGGGGGCAGATTAATAATATAGAGAAACCGAAATTCTAAATACGTTTATCTGACGGACTTGTTAACTTTGCTCCTGGTGTATTAACTCATTGAAAGCCAAATAAGCCTTATACTTGTTACATGTACTATTATACTACCGACAGTCTGAAAGCAGCAAGCCTCTAGAAACAGTAGACTACAGCCTTTCTTCAGGTTTGTAGACCCAATGCAGATGCAGACAAGTCTTACGACCTAGAGCTCTTTTGAATAATTTGACCAGTCCTTATGATTATAACACCAAGCACTCTGACCACATACATGTATATACTGTTTAGACAAAAGTCGTCCTGCGGGTGCGCTATATCTCCTGAGTCCTTGTCAAATCCCAGAAAAATGCTCAAAGATTAGTATCAAAACTTCACGGGATTGACGATGATTTATTGATGCATCCTCTGAGTTCACTAGGTTATTTCTCCCACATTTTCAACTCTTGGTTTTGTCACTATTTTCAAGTTGAAGTATAATTCACAGATGTACTTTTGACCAAATCAATGATGACTTGCGGATCATAAAGACGGACTTATTCCCGTTGTATTTACATCTAGCTAGTTCCTCTTTCCAACCTTGAGAAGGTCCACAGTCTCTGGCTAACCCGTTACGCTCGACCAACCGCTGGAAAATGTGCTGACAGGTTGCGCTGCCTAAGGAGCAGCGCCCATAGCACCATCCGACTTCTCTCCTCAAGCCTCAACCAAAAATTGAATCTAAATATCTCTGTCAACAGCCTCGAGAGAATACGCAAAGCAAGCAACTTCCTATTCGAGGCTATCGGAATTTTAATTTCGAATGGTCTATAGTCCCCAATTTACATACTGAATTGCAGACTATGACGTACACTAAAGGATTCCCAATAAACTCCTAAATTCGGTTCAGCTATTGCCTCCATTTGTAGCACTCACAGGGGCCGCAACGACTGGATAAAGCAAAGTTCTTCGCAGAAATCTGTCATATGTTCGAAGCAACAGGCAAACAACTCGTGCTTTATTTCTTTTGAATTTATTACGTTTTTATCATCATTCTATTTCATTTATTCAAACATATTTTAAGAATGAATGTTTAGTGTCCTTTATCTACTCGAGTGAATATAAAAGTCTAATTAGTACTTTTATTACAGATCGGCCAGCTCGACAACTTCAATTATCGCTGCTAATCCTCTCCGCCGAAGATGTCCAAAGAAATAGTGTCAAGTCAAGTGTCACATCTGATTTAGACTCCAAAAATCACCTGGGCTACGGCAGCACAAAATAATCTATGCTTTTGCGCTACTTAGTTGATAAAACACGGCACCACAGACTTTTAAACGAAAGAAAATATCAGTATTCATTCAGAAGATGTGTTAAGAAAAGACACAGACAAGGCGTGCGGATTCCAGACTCATACTAATTCTTCTGTTATCTAATGAGACGGTCAAGTTTGGAGGCGGAGATATCACGATGTAAGGCTACGTACATGTTTTGGTTGGTTAAGACCAGGAGCACGAAAAATAATTTTAGATCAAATTAATTGGGAGTAACACTCTAATATCCTTGATACTTGCTGGTAACTGGTAACTGACTGCGAATGAATTGACTTCACTCAACAAGCATGATATGATTTTTGAGCTGGATACTGATACGAGTATAACTCTGGTCTCACGAAGAAGGATATAAAAACTATGAAAAAGAGATCTTTATTCTTTCGAGCATCGCTGGGGTCATGCCTGCCAGGATTTGCGAGAGTACGCCGTGATCTCAAGTAAGTATAAACAAATTACTTATTGTGTCTGCCAATACTGACATTTTAATGAAGACACGAGATGAGTTCGCTAGTTTACTTTAAGACGACGAGCTCGACCAATTGAAGAAAAATACACGACTACTCATCTGAAGCTTGAGAAAAAAGCTGAGCGCTCAGAATATAGTGCACGGGAGGTACTTGGTCACATGTTGAAAATCATTGGCTTACTAGGCTCAATAATCTAAGCACTATGGGATGAGCACCTCGTCAAGCGCAGGACCGAAAGAATGATTGATGATTGAGCGCTCTGTTATCCCCACCTTTCTACATTAGATGGGACACTTTCATGATCACAATTCACAAAGGTACTAAGCAGAGTTGGCCCGTGCCAGAAATCAAGCGTTTATAAGCTATACAGTTGCTAATGACCACACATTCTCCCACAAGTCAGGTCGGTGCTTTGGCAACCCTCACGCTGCATCTAATCTATCAGCAAGAGGGAAAGTCTTAAACTGAGACGAGGCAACGTATGGCACAGAGTTACTGTGTGATATCTGCATACCATCAGCTTGCAAAATACCTGACTAGTATCGAAAGTGACATCTATTCTGTTTGCAAAAATTCGTTTGATGTTTGGCGTCTTATTATCTTAAAAATAGACGACATCAGGAGATGACTACCAGAGCCTTAGATACAAATCATAGACTGGCTTGATCCCAGAATGTGGTGGCCTTAGATGCTCAAAATAATGGAACATCCAGGCCAGGACCCAAAGAGAAGCAATAACAGCCGAGCTGAGAAGAGTACTCATCTCAAATGCGAATATTAATTTCAATGGAATATCATGTGTTTCTCTGGCTCAAAATGCTTGGTGTGATGGGATCTCACCACCACAAAAATATAGTCGTATTGCAAAACCAATTCCACCTCCGGCCAGGGTACCAGATGCTGCTTTTCGACAAGTGATCTGCTTTCTAAAACAAGAGAAGAATGGCAGTAGTAGGTGAGAATGGTTGAGGCAATAAGTGATAAGTCACAAGATGATGAGTCTAGTGATGTATCAATATTTGTTCAATATCCAAAAGTCCTGCTGACTTCTAACAGTCAAGTACGAATGGTTAAATATCAACGCGTCAGTCAAAATATACATAACTAATCGACATAGCTCGCAGTCGAGTTAACGGAGTACTTCAAAGACAATAATAACGATGACAATGATTGGGAAACAAAGAGATAAATCATTTTTACTTGTAAGTGCCTCAAAATAACATGTAAATCCGTAAAAATTTCTATGGGCGAGTAACATTGTAGGATATCCAGTTAATATATACTTTGTAAACTCTTGATAGCTTGCGCTTCTACGAGTTATTACCCTTTCCGGTTAGTCCACACTCCACGTACATTCGCGCGTAATGGAACCTAAATATTCCCTGTATATATCTACAACACAATCATTCATGCCATTCTAACACTTTTTCAGTCGTTTTCTCTGCCTTGAGAACAAATCTACGCGACTTTGCAGCCAATTCACGTCTTTCTGACTCCTGATGGGCCGCATGAATTGAATCAACGTTGGCGAATACATCATTACTACCTATCTTTACTTTCCTAGACTTTCTTACGTTAGGGTCACTGATGCTAGTTTTCTGATTCTTAACAGTGAAATTTTGCTGTACCAGCTGTATCGTAGCTTTGTCAAGATACTTCGATACCTTGTTGAAAAGTAGCCGACGAGTCCTAACCCAGGTACCTGAACTCACTTCTGGCATTAGATCTTTAACCTGCCTACTACTTATGGATGTTTCGTAGATCTGTTTCATAGCTATCTCCTTACGTCCAAAATAAGTGAGTTCGGAACGCTTTGATGTACTTATTGACTGAGGGGTATCCCTCAAGACAAAGTGAGATCGAAGAACTTTCCGGGGATAAAATGGACGCAGTCTAGCGGTAGACCAGCCCGACGGGATGTTTGTAACAGTCATGCTTTCTTCCCTGGCCTTTTTATACGCCAGGACGAACCGAATCTTCTTCGCACCCGCAGTGTTGTCGTAGCTAGCAATATTTACCAGTTCTTTTCGGTAGGCGCTTGGGGGACGAGAAAACAGCCCCAAATGAAGTGGCTGAAGGATGTGACTCGAATGGGGGATCAAGAAGAAGACCCAGATGTTGTTTTTCTTACATTCCATCATGAATGCGCTTGTGCAGTGTCTGCCATGTCCGTTCAAAAGTAGGAGACGACTTTGGCCCTCATTATGAGTCTGAGAAATGAATATCTGTTTTAACCACTTCAAAGATATATCATTAGCCGTCCAGGCGTTGTCTGAAGTAGTGTAATAAAAGTTTGGACTATATTCTGTGGGAAACCATGTTGTTTGGCAAGCTTTTCCGGCGAAAATAATCAATGGCAACAGTTTTTTACCTTCAGCAGATACAACTTCAGTATTGAATAGAAGAGGTCCATTCCCTCGATTATGGACTCTATCTGATTGAGCATTTGGTACAAGCCACTCCGATGATCCTCTGGTTATCTGTGATGCCCAAGCAACATCCATTTTCATCCATATTCCACAAATTATTTTGCTCAATTTTGTGTAAGTCAAAAAATTCCTCAAACTGGCCGAACCAAGTCTCTATAGCATCTACCGAGGGCTCATTTGCTCGCTTCTTATCTAGCTTTTGGTCTATTTTTGATTTCAAAGCTGGATTTCTTAACAAAAATCGAGGTATCCAGTGATTTCCACATTTATCACCACCATTCTGGACGGATATAAGCCTTACCAGATCCCTCAACTGATTGAATGTAACTGGATGTCCACAACTCTTCAAATTAATTATCCAATTTACCAATTCCTCTTCTTGTACGGGAGGCAGTTTTAATTGATAAGAACGGGCTTCTTTACAGGTGCTGGTGAGTTTCATCCGTCTACACAGGACACTATAATCAAAGCCATACGCTTTACCTGCCTCTCTAGTATCCTTGAATTTCTTCGTTTCTAGATCATAAAGGGCCAGCTGGATCTTTCCCTCACGAGTCTGAATGCTTTCAAACGAAAAGAGTAAGTTCACGTTGAATGGCGTGGGATAGAATACTTGTGCGCAGGAAATTTTGTTGCATCAAGTCATAATTACCGATTATACCATGTACATATACGCCAAGACTCCCTCTCCCCATAATGGTCACCCCAAATTCGTCAAATTCTATAGACATCTAGTTAAATTATCCTGTACATACAACCATAACCGCATTGAAATTGCTATTCAAATTGACAAGTTTTTAGAGATATATTCATAATTGCTTCGGCCGCTTTTTGAGCCTCTCAATCTTACATTCTTAACGCTAACGATTGATCGGCCTCTGTCTGTTTTTACTGCTCCATCGCACCAAAGCGAGTTTTTGGATCGACTGTTGCTTTTTTAGGAGGAGTGTATAACCATCTGCCTAATTTGACAATACTGCGAATTTATTTTGTCTTAGTCGCATATTAGCTGAATATTACCCATAGCAATCACCTTAACCGCTTTCGATACTAACTTGAACCACTCGCCCTCGTTACTCCTCCTCTCGAGAGGTTCCATCGTCTCATGTGACTCTCATACACTCTCTGAAGTAATTATAGACACGCGTGTTGCTCCAGATCTAAGAATGGACTCGGATGGTGCCATATCTACAGATTGGAGCACTTGCAACGAATCGACGCCTTTTTCTGAATTTCAGATAAGGCCAGCTGCATTCCAGCTGCTATGCAATACTCTTGATGCGAGAGCCTACGTTCTAGGCTGATTTTATGCGACGAGAACGTGTCACTTCTTGACAGGAGCTGCAAGATTCGGGATAATTCTGCGGTAACGGTGCTTCGTTTGTGGTAAAAATACTTGCTTGAAAAGCTGAAAGTAGCCTTGTTACTTGTCCATCCATTCTTCAACGTCATATATATTCAATCTGGAGTGCATTCTTCAAACCATGACGGTTGAAGAGTTTTGCGCTTGAAGATGGCGAGAGGCTTGATGATCTTGACAGTCGCATAGATCGCTGCCAGGGTAAACGCCCACTCGTGATTTTCGGGTGATTCATCACTTACTCGTCTCTTCCGCGAAGAAACAAGTATAACGGCATTCGACCAAACACCTATCCCAAGTACTTGGTCGTCTCCACGTATCTTCGGACTTGGTATTATGATGAATCTCAACGTCAACCTCTTTGAACAGCCCGTAGAGCGCCTCTGAAGATGATCAAGACGCATCAATAATTCGGGAACTCTCAACTCGTTTACCTATAAAGCAGGAACCTTGGGGATTTCTTTTCATGAACTTTAAAATCTATTCTCTTCCGAGTGGATCTGTATCTTCATTTGATTAGGTTATCCGACAAGCCATTTCTCGAGCCCTCGCGCCCTCGGATGAGAGGAGGGCAATCCTTGTAGATTCGTTGCCAGTATCTAATCGAAAGGATTTTTTTGGGGGTTTGGAAATAATCTCTGCGTTTGTTGTTTAGATATCCCTTAAACGTATCGGCTACTCGGGGACTACGAAGTTTGGAGCTCGGGATACCACACTCGGTAACGACTGCTTTTCCAAATAAAATTCGATCGCGTTTGAACATAGTAGACGCGTTTTTGGTTGTGTATTTAGTATACTTTTACTAGACCAGTGCAGAGGGTCTTGGCGTAATAGGGAGGGCTAAAGCATTTTTGCTCGAATGATCCAAAATGTCAAGGCCATTTATATTGAAATACTTATTCTCGTGTAAATTTAACGAAACCAAACTTTTCAGAATGATAGACAGTTAAAGATTCAGCGTGTATTTTTGGTTGATGCTGATATTTCGTGATGCTTTTGTTACTATATGTCACGCTTAAGGAGAGGAGGATTTGTCATCAAGATAGGGGCACTCACAACATACATGATTATTACTGTAAATGTGTAGCCTACCGAAAGCAATATGGTGAAGCCTACTTCTCAGCATCTTCCATTTCGTTAAGGAATTAAGAGGGCGTGGTCACATGTTGTTTACAGGAGAAGGAGGCTCGGCTGATGGGGGTAGTGGACGAGAGAATTTAAGGGTGCTATAAATATTATGTTATGCCCAACTATAAAGTCTATTATTGTAGCAAAATATTGTTTTACACTATTGCAGCTATATTTATGATTGAGAGTAGATATAGCTGTAACTTAAGCCTGATCTATTTGGGATAATAATCTCCAACTCTTTGTTTACTTTTCTGAAAGTTGTGTCTTTTCGGTAAGATATGCCTTCTATCCCTTTATGTGGTTAGTAGTCAAAGGCTTTACTTGAGAAAATTATGCTCAAGGTTTCTGACAGAGTCGTGATAGACTCTCTTGGACCTTACGCCTATCATAAATGCTAAGGTCGTGGTACTGTGGGGGGCGGCAGTTTAACTGATGTATTTTTGAATTTTTCAAACCCAAAGATTTTGCGCGAACACCTAATTAAAGAATTGTGAGTGTTAATTTGATCCCTGACATGTTATATTCCAATTCTGTACACGTTGAGAATGTGGATGAACTTACATGCAGGTTCTTGATGGTGTGCACATAATTCTGGTAAGGCTGACCTTGAGGCGTATTTCAAATAAGAAACTTGACCTACGAGGATGATAAATTTGTGCTCGCTAGACGTCGACATGTCTGCGTAGAGTATATCTCTACAGAAGAAATCTCCAGCTCGGCTTCATCGAAATGTAGATTTGAATCTAGAGTTTAGTATCCTGTCAAGCCGATGATATGATGTACCTCGAAGGTCTATAAAGGATGCCAAAACCTGTAAAATTCTAGGCATACCATCCCTTATTGCCGACACTTCCTGAGTCTGCCTCTTCTCTGTGTGGAATCATGGGCTCTTTCACGTCAAAAACCTCAATCAGTTCTTCCCAGCTTGCCATATCCAAGTCTAGAACAGCTTGATGTTTTGTTTGGATACCTGGATTATTGTTTGTTTCTTCGTCATCTCGAAGTTCTTTTTCTTGTGTCAGTTAAGTGGGGGTATTTTAAATCTGGGTGCAAACCTAAGTAAGGTATGTCTCTATCATCCAGTGTAATGGCCATCTTGCCATCTCTAATTAAGAAACTCACATAGAATAAATTTTCGACAGTCTGTCCGAATGAATATGGATTTATCACAAACCTAAACAGAGAAATTCCAGCTTCTTTCGAGAGACAATATTTATCTAATAATGCTTCACTTTCTTTATCTGTCATATCATCCTGAATTTCTGATTCAGCGGCTGCCATTGCGTCGCCTCGTACCTTTTCTAACTTTGTAGTAATCTTTTGACACATAGTTGAAAGGTTCATGTCTTCATCTTGTACTATATCATCTTTGCTTAATACTTCTGGTCTAGTTTCCTTCAAAGAGCCAATTCTAAAAGTTGCCTTCCTGGTGATAGTTCGCTTTGCTTTCTTCTCTGTTGATAAAGGCCCTAGTAGGAATCCAGGCACACGCGGCCGGCCGATATGTTGAACACAGGCGTGCTGTGCCAAGTATTCCCAATTCAAGATTTCATCGTCGTTATCATCATTCTCTTCAAAATTTTGAGTTCTCTGAGAGAGGGTGTTACGTGAAGAATTGACGTCCCCGTCTCCTTGTCTCATGAATGCTTTGCATTTGTTTATAAAATCATCTATGTCGACGCCTTGCCCATTATCACCGGAAACAATTGCTATTGTTCTTTTGTACGTAATATCAGCGGCAATTGCTAGCAAGTTAGAGTCGATTGTCGCATCAGATGTTTGCTTAACTTGACGTGATAATTTGTTCGCCTGAGTTATAGTATCTTCAAGGCCAGTTGATTCAGGGTTAAGAAATTCCGATCGATTTTCGAGAAGGGTTTTGTTCAAGTCGCGAAGTCCTTTACGAATCATTCTCCTTTCCTCAATATCTTGATCTGGGTCATAATTTTCTTCCGAACTACCTTCCTCCTCATTTTCTGGAACTTGTCTTCGAAACCTGCTACTTCCATGTAGCTGCTCTTCTGCTAATCTTTTTCGGCTTTCCATTTCGCTCCTTGTGAGTGAGCACAAGGTTTCTAGTGTTTCTTCCTGACTCTGCCCCTGCCTAGTTGTAGTAAATTTGAACACGCCGACACCCTGAAAGTAGAGAAACGTAGCGAATCTAATGATTAGAGATCAGTACTTGATAGCGACAGTAAATTTGGTGATGGCGTCACGATACGCGCTATTGGATACCTATATGTGCCAAGCTTTAAATTTTTAAAATAGGGGATGTGGCGCGGACGCGTTATCGAGACGCGGCGGCTTCATGACTAACCAGTACATGGCATGGGAATTACATATACATGTATATATATTATAAACCATAACCCTGCTCCACGTCACTTGAACTTCCCAAAAGCAAGGAAAACATCAAATGATGGATCCTTTCTCTTTTGCCAGCTCTAATGCATTAAACTTTCCAGTAACTGTAAAAATGTCAGTTTTCAGATTATTTCGTATCTGTTCTGACTGATAATTTTCAGTGTATGTCTCGATGGGGAACAAATGCCCATACCCTTCTCTACTCTTATCAGAAGACCTGAACTTCGGCATATTGGATCTAATTTGAGGTAAGATAATCTACTTGAAATGATCGATGATATGCTTAAGAAACTAGCCCACATTCAGATCTCTATGTCACTGTACAGCTATGGGCCGACTCCAAGCCATTGATCGTTCCTGTTCAGACTGCATACAAGCCCTTCAAGAACGAGCGGAGGTAGTCTAGACTGAAAAATTGTATATATAGATAATCTAATATATTGTAGGTGGAACGAATGGCTGACACTGCCGATTAATTATTCCACATTACCGTTGAGTGCGCAACTCGCAATAACAGTGTGGGATCTGTCACCAACTAGCAAAGAGGGAAGCTTAGGGCACGTGATTCCTTTTGGTGGAACTACGATTTCTCTTTTTGATAAAGAAAACCAGCTTCAAAAAGGACGTCAAAAATGTTACATTCATCGTCGAAAGATAGCAGATGGACTGAAATCAACCACCACACCTTCTGTCTTTCCTCCGTCGCAAGTTAACAGTATTAAATCACACGGTAGATCTATAAATAGAGATGGAGAGGAAATGGATCGGTTAGAGAAGCTTTTCAAAAAACATGAAATGGGAGAGATCCCTCGTATTGAGTGGCTTGACCAACTAGTGTTTCGAGTAATCGAAAAGCGTGCACGAGAAAGTTCCACGATATCTGCCAGAGCGCTGCAGCGAAAGAGTTCTCGCCAAATAGCGGACTCTTTCGCTGAACAGGTAGAGAATGAAACCCAGAAAACAGCTGAGGCTAATGAAACTTACACCGAACATAGCGAACAATTTACGCTCAATATCGAATTTCCTCGATTTGACTTTCCAATTGTTTTTGCAGACCATGAGTGTCCAACGCCCACGCTCCCACCCGAACATTTCATTTCGTCTCAACCTCACGCTCAGCTCAAGTCACCACCTAAAGTACAATATGGTCCAGGTATAGATGGATTTAGTGGAGACAGCAATAACAGCAAGCTTGGTGGCCATCTTGCTGTTTATGACCCCGAAGTTGGAGCTCGAGATAATCCAGCAGAAAGCAAGCATCGACGCCTTGTCCGGAGTCACCGGAAAGGAGTGATGGATAGGGACCTTAAACCAAATGCAAAAGTTAGGGATGAATTAAATAAGATTGTAGCATATGCTCCTACGCACGTTCTATCTCCAGAAGAAAAAGATTTGATTTGGAAGTTCCGAAACCACCTCACATCGAACAAGCGTGCATTAACAAAATTCGTAAAATCTGTCAACTGGCAAGACCAAAGTGAGTCTCGCCAGGCAGTTCAAATATTATCTTCATCCAAATGGACTGAGGTTGATGTGGATGATGCTCTCGAACTTTTAGGGCCTACTTTTGATAATCCGGCAGTGAGAGCTTACGCCGTCGATCGCCTCCGGAAGTCTGATGATGATGAGCTTTTACTCTATCTTCTTCAACTTGTCCAAGCTTTAAAATTTGAACCAATACCAAGCTACTCTGATCAGACTGATCAGGACGAAACACGGAACTCTTCATTGGCCAAGTTTTTAATTGAGAGAGCAACGAATAATTTTATGCTCGGAAATTATTTTCATTGGTACCTTATGGTTGAATGTGATGATAAAATTGGAGATCGTGGTGCTGGATATCGAAAAATATTTGCCAAAGTTGAATATGATTTTATGACAGAACTTGTGAAGAAAGAGGGAGGACTTGAAAGCAGGAAACTATTATTGAGACAAGCTGAGCTTATAGCTGTCTTATCTAAAATATCTATGGATATTAAAATCTCAAAAGAGCCTGTAGCTCGAAAAACAGAGAAAGTCAAACAGCTGCTTGCAGATCCTAAAAATGAAATTATCACAATTGACCCGCCATTACCGCTACCGCTTGATCCATCAGTTATGCTTGTTGGGGTTGACCCTACGGAAACTCAAGTTTTTAAATCTTCCTTATTTCCGATCATGTTAACTTTTAAAACATCCACTAAGCAAACGTCCAGTAGGCAGAAATATCAAATAATCTTCAAGACCGGAGATGATTTGCGACAAGATCAACTCGTTATCCAAATTATCACCCTAATGGACCAGCTATTACAGAAAGAGAATCTCGACCTGAAACTATCCCCGTACAAGATCTTAGCAACTGGAGCAACAGCAGGAGCTGTCCAATATGTTCCATCCATGACTTTACAGAGCATTCTGAATAAATACAAGGGGAATACAGTGCTCGCTTATTTACAATATAATAATCCAGATGAAAATGCCCCACTTGGAGTTCGCAAGGAGACATTAGAGACATTTATTAAATCCTGCGCGGGATATTGCGTCATCACCTACCTCCTAGGTGTCGGTGACCGTCACCTTGACAATCTCCTTCTCTCCCCTGATGGGCATTTTTTCCACGCTGACTTTGGGTTTATCCTAGGTCGAGATCCTAAGCCTTTTGCCCCTGCCATGAAACTCTGCAAAGAAATGGTTGATGGTATGGGCGGAGCGACTTCACCTCAATACGCCCAATTTAAGCAATACTGCTTCACTGCATACACAACTCTACGCAAAAGCAGTAACCTTATTCTAAACCTTTTTAGCCTTATGGTTGATGCAAATATCCCAGATATTAGAATCGAGCCCGACAAAGTTGTGCTAAAAGTTAAAGAAAGATTTCATTTAGAGATGAGCGAGGAAGAAGCTATTCGTCACTTCGACACGTTGATCGAAGATAGTTCAAGTGCTATATTCTCGGTTGTCATCGACAGGCTTCATGGATTTGTGCAACACTTCAGAGCATGACAAAATTGGGTATCTTCTTATATCCTGTCCCTTGCGAGCTCTAATAGAATTTTAATCCTTTTTGTACTAGGAAAAATACACCTGGTTTTAGCATCTATAATATATAATATTAAAACTTTACTCCTGTCTCGTGTAATGATCACTTAATGGAGTCTCAGTAATGCGCAGGAGTTCAACTTCTGTATACAACTTAACTAAGGTAACTCGTTACTATCGCCCGCGGATATCTTAGACTTTATCTCTATCGAGCAGTTCTATGCGTAATCAATAACAGTCTAAAGATACAGGGTATTCCTAGTCCCATTTTCCCCAACTCCAATCCATGATGCCCCAACATAACTCCTGGTCAACAGCCCTATCTCGTGGTGTAAAATTGCCATGTAACAGCTTATTCGTAACACTTCCCCTCAGGGCAATTTCTGTAACCCGTATCAGCCGTCCAGTCCAAGCTGTTCCTTGAATCTCCCGAATGCAACTCTTTGTAGAGGGTTTGTCATCCCGTCTGCTATCATCTCACTTGTAGGTATGTAGTCGATGATTAGTTTCTTCTTTTCTGACAGGTCTCGGATGAAGTGATGACAGATGTCAATATGCTTTGAACGTTCGTGAAGGTGAGGGTTCTTTACTAAGGCCAAGGCCCCTTGATTATCCCCATATATCTGAACAGTCATTCTGTTCTCATTAATTGTCTGAGGCATTCGCATATCGCGGAGGACTTGTGCAGTCCATTGGCCTTGCTTCGCGTACATTGCCTGGGAGATGTCTTCGGATTCGGCACTTGACGTTGCAACAGAATTCTGCTTTTTCAAGGCCCATGAAATCGGCCCTCCGTAGAACATTTAAACTCCCCCAGAAATGCTTTTGCGGTGAGATTTATCTGTCGCCCAGTTTGCATCGGTGTATACTGCCATTCGTCCTGAATGTGCCCCCCCTTGTCCGAAATGAAGTCTTTGCTTGATTGTGGAACGCAAGTATCGCATAAGGTTCTTCAATGCGGTGCCATGGTGTTTAGCTGGCTCTTTCACAAATTGCGAAAGTCGCCCAAGTACCAAAGCAATATCCGGTCTGGTTAATATCATTGCATACATTGGTTTACCAATTCCTTCCTGATACTCAGTTACATTTATTCGTTCGTCTAATGCCCTTGTCGGGCGAAGGTTTTCATAGTCTGCAGCTGGGATTTTCTTGCTCAGATGTTTAGCATGAGTTATACCAAACTGGTCGAGGGTTGCAGATAAATATTGCTCTTGGTCGAGGTAAATGGAACGTTGCCTTCGGTCTCTCGTAATTCGGACGCCAAGAATCTTCTCGATCTCCCCCAGATTCTTTGCGTTAAATCTTCCAGAGAGTGTTTCAAAAAACCAGTTTAGTTCTTTTGTCGCGGTTGCAGCTGCAGCGATATCGTCAACATACACGAAAATCCAAATGCTCCTCTTTGTGTGCACATAAAGACATGGATCTGCTAGACTTTGTTGTAAGTCAATTTTCAACAAAAATTTTCTTCAGGAGCAAACTCCAATCTCTCCTAGTTTGTTTGAGACCATAAAGACTGCGTAGATCCTTAAGAACTTTTCATTTGCTCACTTATACTCCTTCAGGTGGAGCGAGGTATATTTCTTCGTTTAGCGTTGATTCTGTAAATGCATTTTTTATGTCATAGTGATGACACTCCAAGTCGAATTTTGCTACCAACGCGAAGAAAAGGCGAAGGGTGTCCATCCAAACTGTAGGAGCAAAAGTTTCGTCGTAATCAATTACATACTGTTGACTAAAACCTCTTGCAACTAGACGGGCTTTGTACCGTTCAATTGTGCCATCTGATTTCAACTTTACTGTAAAGACCCATTTGGTGGAGACTATATTTGCTCCATCTGGCAAAATATGTTCTCCCCAAGTTTTATTTTTAATCAAGGCTTCAATTTTAGTCATAATTGCGTTTTTCCACAAATTTCCTTGTAGGTTCTTGGAATTGGTACCCCATTGACGATTTTAGCAGGAAGTGCATGGCTGATGTCATTTTCATTGGCTGTAAAAGTGAAGAATGCCTTGATGATTTTATCCTTGAGTTTATAGTCATCCTTAGATTTAGAATAAGTGTGTTTTGCGAGAAATGTGTCCTCAATATCATCTCCATTTTTTTCAATATTTCGTTCAATTTTATATAGCAACGCCAGCCGAATTCTTTTAATACTCTGTTCTTCTGAAGAGTTGTTAACACTAGGTTTGCGTTTTCTTTGTCGGAAAAGGTATCTCGGCACAGTAACTGTTGTTGAGTCCATCTCCATAGGTTCAGTGCAAGGCTCGTTATGATCATTTTGGAGTACGGGTTTTGTCGAACCTGGATCAGATAAATTTTCTTCTTGTGATTTACACTTAGCCTCCTCTGCTTTGTCAACCTTGGCTAGATTCTAAATGTCATCAGTTTTCTCATCTACAATGTTTGCTTCCTTTTTATCTAACCTTCGTTTTCTGTCCATATGATTGTGATCTCTTAGATCTTTTTTTTTCTCCATTTACATCCAATCTAAGTCCAAGACTATTGTAGTGTCCGGAGATAAATCACGTGCCAATGTCGCGCACGTCCCTTGTAAAATCTTTGTATATTATTCTTCAGGTTAGAACGGTAGAAGATGTAGACTAAAAATATATGAATTGATTGAAGATCAATAGCTATAGCTATTTCACCTTTAGACCGATATTCCCGACATGTAGGATGTGCATTTCTTCCAAAATGCTTGCTCTAAGTACATCCATCCTCATTGGATGTGTTCTGTTTTAAAGTTCATATTAATTTGCAAGGAACCCTTGAGCGCTCTCAGGCTCTATCTCTTAGATCTTGATTTGGAGACTTGGTCAATTTTTTCTATAGATACTCCTAAAGTAAGTTCTGGTACTGGGGTATGAGGTGGATCTAAACTTAGAGATGGATCTAAGAGTTTTGGAAGGCTAGATTCTAGAACTGGTGGAGGTGATAGTTCTTGAATTGGTGGAGTAGGCTTTACAATTGGTGAAGGTGATGGTTCTAGAATTGGTAGAATACTAGACTCTAGAACTGGTGAAGGCGATAGTTCTTGAATTGACGTAGTAGGCTTTATAATTGACGAAGGAGATGATTCTAGAATTGGTAGAGGAATCAGTTCAACGCTTGAGTGATTTATCGTGTCAGTGGGCTGCACATCAGTCATTGTTTGATCTTCAACGTCGACAGTTCCATCTTCTTTTCGGGGGCGTTCCCGTCTGATTTGTAGTTCCTTGATTCCTGGCAGCAGTATCTTTCAACCGTAGGTCAATTTTTCCTAGGTCAGGTGCGTAGATCTTTGTATGTTTTTCTGTGTTTTCTGCGAATCCCATGAATACTCCTTCTCTTCATCGTACAACCAGTTTGTCGTGTCTGCCTCTTGGCTCTAAAGTTTTGGGGTTGATGTATCCATATGCTTTATAGCCTCATGGTCTGATCTGATCGATATTTGGCCTAACCCCAGTATACGCTTCTATTGGGGAGGTAATTTTTCCATTTATGATGGGTCCAAGGGGAAGTCTATTCCTAGTATATGAGCCATATTCAACTGCTTCGTCCCAGAATTCGATTGGTAACTCTGCGTCGTCAATCATTGTCCTAATCGACATTTCGGCAGTATGGATACTTCGCTCAGAAGGTCCATTCTGATAAGATGAGGCAATGACGGTAAAGTTAGCTGCAACACCATCTTCTCGTTCCCATTGTTCCATTAAATGCTTCAACTCTGGTGCATTATCTGACCTGATAGACTTAAGTTTTTTTCCTGTTTTTAGCTCTTCTCTGACTCTTAATTTTCACAATTCGGAAATAGCTTGGTCTTTTGTTTTCATTGGAATCGACCAAGTTTTTTGTGACCAGTTATTGATTACTTGCAAGAAATATCTGTTACCTCGCAGTGAAGTTGGCAAGGGGCCAGCAATATCAAAAGAGATAAGTTCAAGAGGTTCTTTCTTGTGAGGTGCGAGTATTTTACTAATCTTGTTTTTCATCTTTCCTATTTTACATGACTTACATATCCTTTTGGCTGCGATTGGAATTTTGACTTTGGGAAGGTTGGAGGTCTTGTGTAGGTTCCCAATGATATCAGGGCCTTAATGACCAAAACGTCGATGAATCAGTCTATACCTTGCTCTTTCCTCATCTGTTGTGCCTATGATGTTCGGTGTTTGACTTTGGGAAGCTGAAGTCATCTTGTTGAGCGACAACTGGGCAAGCAGTATGTCTACTGATTCTTGTGTTGAGAAGTAATCCCTTTAGATTAGCTGCAATATAGTTTACAACATAAAGGCCGTCACTTTGAGTGGCGTGGATCATCGTTTTATTCTCATCTTTAATCCAAATATTATTTTCATCAAAAACGCCTTTCATTCCTGTTTTACATAATTGTTTTGCTGACAGTTCTTCACAAGACCCGAAGAGCTGTCCGCGCATTTCACTATCGCTGCTCCACGATGATCTGATTTCAATGTTCCTCCCCCAACTTGAATAGTGGTACTGCGGATTTTTTTCAGTGGTCCCCTAAACAAGTGGATTTGGTCAGTCATTGGCGAAGTTGCTCCAGTGTCAAGTACCCAATACGCGGTGGGGCTCTTACTGATCAAGGCTTTGGAAAGCATAACTTTCTGTGTGTTGAAGTGGTCGGAGTCTGAGTTTGATGATGACGTTTTCTCGTCTATTTCTTCTTGGGAGAATACCACATCTCTTCTAGAAAAGCTAGCATTTCTAAAAACCATATAAATAATTATCAAGTATTTAAAAACATATACATAAAATTTTTAAGTCACCTGCCTACTAGTAAGTGAGTGGCCTTTGAAATCGTGATCCAGCTTATCACTATATATATTTGTTATAAATTGTAAAGTTGTTACAATTCAAAAAACACCACTTTGACAGCAAGCTGAATGGAATATCAATTAATACAACTATAAGGTCATACATCCAATCCACTGGAATTGGAAAATTAGAGAAGCATCTAGATCTAGAGAATGGGTCAAAGTAGTAGCTGATGTTGATGAAATGAGGAGATACTCAGTCAAGTACACTAATAAAATGATGCAAATATTACCAAAAGCCTATTCTTAGCTACAGCAATAACTTCAAAAAATAAAGGCCAACAAAAAATAGGGAAGTGCATAGAAAGTTCTCTAATGACCTCATTGTTTTCAGATTATTACTGTGGCTGGGAGAAAAGTGTAAGATAAAAATATGCGTCCAAGACTTCAAAGCACCAACCACTTTACGAACTGCTGATTACTGGCTCCAAAGACGTGGAATATATCGCTAAGTCCTCCCCGATGTAAAATCGTGATTCATGCACGGACCATATTATTCCATGTTGGGATTAGTATACGTTGATGCCATATGATTCAACAACACCAAAACTGTCTTTCCGATTAAATCTCTGATTTCGCTCTACCCGTAGTCAATGCAATTGATATAATCAATTTATTCCATGGAATAAGTCGCCGAACTCCAACCTCATCATGCTCTTATTACATCATCTAATTCGATCAGGAATGAAACAATAATTATCCACGCAGTGCTATTTGAACTGCTCTGTATCTTATCTGCGGTTTCTAGTGAAAGTATTGAATTTACTTGCCCAAGAATAGAAATTTAGTAAGTAGTCTAAAAGTTTAGCGTCAGATAATCACGGCGTTTAAATGATTGGTTTGCTGGTTGAATATGACCCCCTCTCTATTTGGGCAGTCGATTGGAAGCATGATGAATCGTATAAATCTCTGATCCTGTTCGATGACATACATGTACCGAAATTATTTTACTTGGACATACTGATAGATAGTCTTTCAAGAATGCAAGTGTCAGATTGCAAATTCTCCCTCGTTCATATTATAGATCTGTTCGTTCATGTTTACTGATTTTCAGCTCATATCATAGTCTTCACCTGTGTAAACCAGAGTCGTTAGTATGGAACTGAATCTCTCAAAGATACATCACATTCGTTGATTGAGGTGCGCAGTCAGAACCGGCCTATGTTGTTCTCCGGGCCCCAGAATTATTTTGAGATGAAATCAAAGCTCACGCAAATTGCCAAGGAGTAGGCCTGAACTTAAGACCATGTCCATGGGCGCACGTATCTCGGGCAAGAAATCGCCGATGCTTTGGCTATATCAGCGTGTTGAGTTCTTGATTCTCGATTTACACACGAAGATGACAATACCAACAAAGCGCCGTAGACGAAATGCATAACCTACATACTTGAACATACATGACCAAGTTATTCGGTCGGGGCCTAATCTGCCATTTTTTGAGCAATACTTCCAACTGTCTGCTCCTGGAGATTCAAGATCTTGTCTTCTAGTCCCGCGCAAAGGTCATTGGGCTCCCACAGCCTATCCGGCCTTGACTGGAGCCATTACCATTACATGAGCTACACGTACTTTGTATCTATAGATGCATGATATCTATCTGATCTCCTCAAAGAAACCTCGGAGAAAATAACTGTTTTGAGTGCCATTTAAAGAAGAATCCAGAAATCTTCGGAAAATAGTGGGCAAACGGGTTTGCGTGAGTATTTCTGGCAATTATTTTACATAGCACAAACAAAATATTGAACTCAAGGGAAGAACAGTCAATTTACTCCTGGGTAATTAGAGGTACCGATGTGTTTGGTCGGCGAACGAGAAACGTAGACACGAGCTCTTAATCTTAATTTATATGATACACACAATATTTACAGTGGGAGGAGCCAAGCATAATTCCTGCGAGTTTGTATATTTCTTACCCTATGGCTCACTATCCAGACGACGGTAAGACGAAGACGCAAGCGGATATGTTAATGGAGTCCGTGAGGCTTTATCACGGTAGGATCAAAGAGATATATGATGAATAAGATTTAATATACATAAACGTCAAAGAAAAATAACCATTCTTATTGAGGGAGAAGTTACGTTGAGACGATCAAAGTCCCTTTTCACCTCAAAATGTGACATTTCCCTCCATCCCTTCATCCCATTGTTGATGGCAGTTGTTCAATGTGGCAGGCGATAGTCGAATGTAAGAAATCTAATCTTGAGTTTGAAATTCCGTCATAAAGTGAGACCAGATGGAAGAGGGTGATAATTAATAGATGGGCTTTGTTGACGATAGAATGCGTGAAATACAAAAGAATCATATCCTGACGGCTAAATGGCGGCTCGATGCTTTACAAGAAACTCCTTCGGTTCCAGATTTTGTTACAGCTTAGATTAACTGCGTAATGATTTCTTCTTCATATAATTATACACTCAGTATCCAAATTATACACTAAAATATATGCATAGAAAGCATTAATTGTCATATTTCTGTCATTTGGAGAAAGTATAATGTCGCTCGCACGAATGAAGTTTCAGGTTTATTTACAGCACTACTTCTATGTCCAATTAGGTGAGAGATCGGACGAACCTAGCGTGAGATAGGAAGATCCTTAAAAATTTTATGAATATTAAACGAAAATTAGACGAATGTATATATGTATGATTGATGCACAACTCTCTTCCCCGTCCCCCTCGCTTATATCCTAGAATATGCTCGTGCACTTTTCGCGCGTTTCAGATTTGGACGGGCAGAGCCCAGTAGCGCCTTTTTGCGCTAGGGGTAGGCAAGTGGCCTTGCTGTAAATATGACAAGGATCGTTGATTATATTGTTCAAGATGCTTTTCCATCCTCCACTCCAGGTCCTTCTCATATTGCGATCTAAATTAACGGGGAAGGAGACGGATTCATCTTGATTCAAACCTCACTTCTCCCGAACTCTTCGTCGACAGGTCTCTTCTTTCCCTCAGATACCATTCTTCGCTGTTCTGTTTCATTCCTTCTCTGCGTTGTCTCATCTTATGCGCTGGCTGCATCTCCTCAAGTCCTTCAACACTGCCACATGCCCTTTCCCATCTGTGCGGCTCTTTATCGCTTTTAGTTTCCTGGACCCGTGAAGGGTAAATATCTCCCATCATACGAACTTCATTTGCGCACTGTTGAGTGTATCTACAAAGTCAACTGTATTGGTTGTATCTCCACTATCATCACACTTCGCCGACATAGACGAATACCTAGTGTTTATTCCAATTCAAAATGGCAATGCTTGCATCAAAATCACCATATCCTGCTCCCCTGGCTCCGTCCTCGAATTCTATCATATCTTCCGTTCCGAGCTCGTTAACCGCATGCCGAAGAATACCTGAGCCTCAAAATTCAAATCAAGATCTCAGGAGTTTAAATGAATCTGAAATGTTTGACCCTGATAAACCAGATGATGCCAAGAGCTGGGATGAAGAAAAGGTGTGTGAATGGCTTCGTAGTGTCAATTGTGGGGAATACGAAAAATTGTTTCGCGGCAATAACATCAACGGAGAAAATTTGCTCGAGATGGACAAGGCTGTCCTGCAAGAAATAGGGATTGAAAAAATTGGGGATCGAGTTCGACTATTCTTAAATATCAAAAAGCTTCGGACTAAGGCATATGCGAATCAAAAGAGGAGACATCGGGTAAGCGTAGCGAAGTATTGGTATCTTATGCTTTGCCTCTACTAATTTTCTCAAAAGGAGTCTATAGCTAATTTTGATACTTTTACACCCTTATCTCATGATTCGCCACGTCCTCTCAACACTGCCAGTCGATCTACCTCCAATACTTCGATAAATAAAAGATACTCCAAACAATTTGACACAATTATTCCTGGCTCAGCTAAGAACGAGAACTTCACTAGATCAGATTCACGATCGGTATCTCCTCGTGCTTCTGAGCCGCTTTCGGCAAAGCATAACAAGTCTTATTCATCAAATGGTGCTCCTGACTCAATAAAAAGAGAAAATATTGTGGCTTCGAATGTTTCCAATACCCCTAATGTGTCCGCTCATCGAAGACCGACTACACCCTCTGATCCACAACAAGCCACCACTCAAGCTACTCGTGTCTTTCAGTCTGGTCACACACGCGGAAATGCAAGTATTGACGGATCAATGATGGGACAGCTACCTTATGGCTCAGATATAATTCGAGTTATAACTTCAGGAGGGGCATCGAAAAGTTTTCGAGTAGCCGATTGCAACTCATATGATGAGGTTATGAGGATGGTACTACGAAAATTTGGATACCGAGAAGATCGTTACCGAAATTATCATTTCTACATATTAGATGGTCTTGAACCCGATCCAAGTCAATGCAGGCAGCTTTCAGAGACTGAGTTGTGGAAAATTATTAAGGATACAAAAAGATCTGAACGGAATCGATTAATACTGAGAAAGATCCATCAGGGGGAGCCAGGAATTGCCGAGCTTGAACGTGCTGCAGCCATTGCGCTAGAAGAGACCGCGACACTCAATAATCGGAACAACTTCAACTCTGAAGAAAAAAGTCACTCAAAAATTTCCAAAGTAATCGGAGACGCTTGGAGAAATGGGATACAGCATTCTTTCTCGCCTATCTCATATTCTGCTGGTGAACGAGAACGTAACGTAAACAACGCAGCTAAAGATTTAGAACGACCCCCATCAATTCGTGAGTCACCTAGGGAAAATAATTATCTTAAGCCAGAAGGGAAGAGTGAAACTAAAAAAGGTGTTCTTCGACAATTCTTTGGTGCTCGGCCTCCGAGCGAGTTGATAACCTCAGATCTTTCTACTTATTTTCCTAATCATCCTAGAGAGCAGATCGATCGCACGGCTAGGCTTTCTCTCCGAAGATCTACTCGTCTCAGCAAAGTTAATAGTCGACTAAGCGTTGCCAGTAATTTCAGCTATGCATCCAGCATCGAGAATGCTCCTCCTATGCCGACTATTGCCGATGTATGGCTAGCTGGTAATAGCGTTGCTAAGGTAAATAAACCTATCGACTTTTCTCGAGGAAATGCATCGAGATATCGCGATTCGACGGCATCATCTCTGCTTGAACCACTCCAGGAAGAGGGATCCATTGAGCCAATTCGGAAATCATTTGCTTCGTCTGATTGGGGAACTGATAACACATTTGGTAACATCAATGACAATAACCCCCAGATTAGAACTAGCTACTTTGACGATAGATCTACAGAGCTTGGTAGTCCCTTGCGAGACATCAGTCAAGCATTAATCGATGATGGTGAAGAGGAAGATTCAGAACTTCAAAGCTTTCTAGCCGGTGATTCTTGGGACGACAGTAAATGGATGAAGGGTGCCCTGATTGGGCAGGGATCATTTGGCAGCGTCTATATCGCACTTCATGCTGTGACCGGGGAGTTACTAGCCGTAAAGCAGGTAGAGACTCCTTCGCCAGGGGCTAATAGTGTCACGGATTCACGGAAGAAAAGTATGATTGACGCTTTGAAACGTGAAATCAGTCTCCTACGAGATCTTCAGCACCCCAACATTGTTCAATATTTAGGAGCTAGCTCTTCTACAGACCATTTGAATATTTTTCTGGAATATGTTCCTGGTGGCTCTGTGCAAACTATGCTCAACTCTTATGGCGTTCTCCGAGAGCCGTTAATTCGAAATTTTGTCCGTCAGATCGTTACGGGGCTTGCTTACCTTCACGGCCGCGAGATTATTCACCGTGATATCAAAGGTGCCAATATCCTTGTGGATAACAAGGGAGGGATCAAGATTTCCGACTTTGGCATCTCCAAAAAGATTGAAGCATCCAATTTACTTAATGCAGGTGGAAATAATAAAAACCGGTCATCACTTCAAGGGTCTGTCTTCTGGATGGCGCCGGAGGTTGTCAAGCAAACGTCATACACTCTTAAGGCTGATATTTGGTCACTTGGATGTCTCGTAGTTGAAATGATGACTGGGACCCATCCACATCCAGATTGCTCACAACTTCAAGCCATCTTTAAAATTGGTGGAGCTAAAGTGAGCCCCGAAATCCCAGAACATGCTAGTAGTGAAGCTCAAACGTTCTTAAAAAAAGCATTCGAAGTGGAACTCGCGAAACGACCTACGGCCGAAGAATTGCTTATCAGTCCTTTTCTAAATCCAATCACTTGAGCGAAGACATGAGGAATTTGCCACCAAATTTTAGATATCTATGATATCATTTCTTAATCCTGTAACGAACCTTATTTTCTTCTCGGTTTACTTTCTAGTATATATTCATAGTGGCAAGCGCTGGGTTTGACGCAAAAACTTATTAATGTACTAATAAATGTGCCGATATGTTTGGATGGCATAAGGGGGGCAGGTGTCCTTGTGATTTATGAAAGCGAGTGACTTGAAGTTTCAATGGTTAGAGGTTTTATGCGGACGGCAGCTTAGATAATTATTCCTGGCACTAATTTAAGTCTTGGTCAATGATCAATCAGTCGTACAATATCTTCTAAAGTCCATCCTCTTGGCTGGATTCGACTCAGTGAAAACTGTGACATGAAGCTCTCCATCAAGGCTAATTGTCGGTGATGGCACTAGACGTCGCCGATAGGAACGTGGCCAGACCACCAGGCGATAAAGCTTCCATGAGTATACGCCCCAACCAAAACCTGCGCGACAGGAGCAGGAGTGGAGCTCTGCGATGCAATCTAGATTAACTACGTAACGGATTTGGTAATTGTCTGACGCGACCCGATGAGTCTAGCCCGGGCCTGGCATTATGGGTCCAAGGGACAGAGTTCGCAAGCGCAGCCCCTGGTCCCGTTAACTGGGAGGGAGGATCTGTCGCTGAATAAAATGTCCGACGTACTGGTTGACAGTCGTGGTAATGATTATGCGAGCTGTATATGCACACTTGTTAAGGGATCCGTGGGCAGTAGTTGCCTCGGTCGGGCATGGATGGGCAGACAGGCAGGCAAGCATAGCCCAGAGACCTGCCGGAGCTAGAGCGGTGTTGTCCGAGACTCCACTTGTCAGGGGTCCGTTTCACCTGGAGCAGGGAAGACTCCTCATCACGTGGTGAATCTATTAGGGGGCCAGGGAAAGTGGAGCTTCTCAAGAAATTGAGTTCTGTTCTCCTGACACTTTTTAGGGATTAAAAGAACTTCTCATCAGATAGGCAGCTTTTACCCTCATCCCCCAGGTTTTCCATTGGTGGTGGTGGACCAAGTTACCCCTGCGATTACGACATCGCATATCCCGACTAGCGGGGTCGGGGAGTGAAAAAAAGTCCTAACGTCGACGCGCTGGATCCAGTGTCATCGCGTAGCGATGGCTGACGAAAATCCCCGCACGCCTGAGTATCGGCCAGAATCTGTTGCTGCTTGCCGCTCTGCCCGTGCAACAGGTCTGGTCGACGGGTTGTCAGTTTTGAACGGCGCGAATTGGATGTGCTCTTGTAAGACATGCGACTCGGTATTCCTGAGTATGGCATGGAGGCTCAAGTTTCCTCCTCACCTCTGATTTGTCAGGCGAAGGTGATAAACAGTCTTTAGGGCAAGATCTCCCTCGCCGGCTCAGGGTCGTCGATCTGTCAGCTAAGGCGCTACGTGATGGTCCAGGTATCAGGGTTCACCCTTATGGAACGTTTAAGGATGCTGCTTCCTTCGCGATAATGTGCACCGACTGGTCGCATGGATTCAGGGTCGTCCGGTCGCAGTCCCGCGCAGAGTTGCGATGATCCGCACCGCGATTTAGACCTGGCAGGCTCTGGCGGGCCGGCGATGAGCATCGCAATTCGCGGTTCTCATGCTTCGCCATTCGCTGCAGATCACCAAATAACTGCTTTTTCGCATCTGGTTCTGGACCATGAAACTTGATCGTTCCTTGTATTGCCGTTGAAGATCCAGTGCCCGTTACCCGTCCGGTCGCCGGCCACACCATCGTCAGTGCTAGCTGCTCAATGCACTTTTTTTTTTACCCTGCATTACCATGAGATCAGATCCCAATCCCATCATATACATGTATACTATTTCTCTACTATAGCATAGCCTGCGAAAGTGGACAGCCAAACTCTAATCATCATCACTAGGCTTAATATGGTAGTTAATCAGCGATTTCTCCATTTGACGTTTATAGGTAGTCAACGATCCTACCCCTTTTCGAGCCTACTATCCAAAGTTTACAGCAATGTGCTACATAGTGAAATTTTTGTTTGCATCATTTTGGCTTGTATATTCTGGAACTTCAACAACCTTGCTTTGCGGAAGGCTCGCTACATCTTGTGACGATGATATACGCTATCCACCCCCTTTTTCGTCAACCGGCATCAACCTACTTAATCGTGATTTACTCCCTCCAAACCTTCGATCAAAATCAAAACAAATCAATTGAATTAGCTACTCAAGAGTATCGTGATGGTATTTTTAATAGTCTAAATACCGCCTCCAAGACACATGCTGTGCATTGAGACGCTTCAAGCTCTAGATTGAATGGATGGAGAAGTCAGGCAATTGCACACTAGCATCGTCAAAGATTGAGTTCAGATCAAGAAAGAAATTTTTTTAGCTGGGTGGATTCTCGATGAAGATGCTAGAGAAAGTCCATCTAGCTATGGTAGAACTCGAGAAATGGCTTGCAAAATTCTGAGGGTAAATGGAGATCACGAGCCGCTTGGCAAAGATTGGATTTCTCACTTCATCCGTCGTAACTGTGAGGCACAATCTGTCATAGGGAGAAAGCTTGAGACCTAGATCAAGTGCATATAAGATAGATAACATGATAGCCTTCTTTGATTCATTTAATCGGATTTATGAGGAGTTTAATATCAAGCACTCCGATATAAGGAATGACTCGAGTTGCATTGCAAGTTCTAGATAAAAGAAGAAAACCGTACAAAGTCCAGAAAATCGAAAATGGATATCTATAATAGGAGCTGTATCAGTCGATGGCCGCAAATCAAGATGTCTGGTAATCTTGAAGGGAAAGCATCTCCAAACTTCCGAGTGAGTCGGTTCCGGATTGGTTTTACATCACTTCTGAGAACGGGTGGACTTCGAGAGCGGTCGGGACTGATGGGGTGAAGTCGATTTTCATACCCGCGGCTTGTTTGATGATCGAGCCCAACTTCTAATCCTAGACGGCCATGGCAGTCGTAACGATCTGGAGTTTATGTAACTTTGTAAGAAGCATAATGTCCACCTCCTGTACCTTACACCTCATTCATATCATATCCTGCAATCTCTAGATTTGGCACCAACCTCGGTGATAAAAAATCCAAATATTAAAGTCAATTTCCGCTCTTTCTGCCCTCGATGACGCAGCACCTGTGAAGAAAGAAAAATTTATAAGATACTATCATGAAGCTAGAAAAGAGGGCTTATCGGAGAGGATAATTCGAGCATGGTGGAGGGCCATAGGCCTTGTTCCGTTCAACCACGATGTAACAGTTACGGTATAAGAAGCGTGAGCGTTGTTATATTCAGAGGTAAATTTATTTCCTAACTGAAGAGAAAAACTAAAACTGCTTTTGGGATAAGGCTTATATACATATGTCCCATCCTGTCTCGTAACTAAAAGGTAGGTGTCCAAGCTACTGCACCGCTAAATATTTCCAGACATACATATATAGCGACTAAGCAGGTATTCCGCTCATTATACGAGGAATGCTTCCATCATCGAGATGCCTTGGCTATTCAGCCAAGGCTACAGGAACTACATCGGCTTACCAGCTTCACGGAATAATCGCATTGTGTCAAGGCGTTTTTGGGAAATGATAGTATGGGGCTATGTTTAAGTGTTATGATGTTTAAAGCAGGCATAAAGGGAAATTAATTCGTTAGGCAAGGAGTCAGGTCATTGTTATGGAATGCTCATCTTAGCACATTATATATATGTCGGCGTGGAGGAGGTTACTCCTTCACGCAACGTCTTCTGTTATAATTTACACTATATACCTATCTCATCGTTAGAGGCTGCTGCACTGCCTTATATTTATCTCAAGCTCTTTGCTTGGTTGCTTTGTACCTCTCTTCCTTCGAGAAGACCACTGAATTGAATACTAAATCACCTCCCTTCCCTTGAAGAAAAGGCCGCTGCCAGGTTATACACGTACCCTACGGAACGCGGATAACTTTCATCCCTTAGAACCAGTCGAGCTGGATCTACGAATATCTCAAGTTATAGGTGAGCCGCGTACTCCTATAACGTCTCAGATAGTACACAAAGTGAATTAGAATCGGGACCACAGACTCCAAGAACTTTTTGGATATATATTGAGTCCAGCAATCGGTTCTAATGTTGGAAAATATTCCCAAATTGACTCTAGTGCTTCTTGGTAAATCTAACAAGGCAATTACGCAGGCCAATACCCGCGTTGTAACCCTAGAATCAGAAATTAAGAAGTCGAAGCATCTACTGGAAGAGGCAAATCAAAAGACTCGAGCGAAGAAAAAAGTGGCCCTAGATCAAAATCAAAAAGGTTTGCTGGGATAGATAATATCGTGGTCAATTTGGGCATCCTGAAGCCCAAGTCTCTACACAGTTATCTGAGCAGAGTAATATTGTAAATGATGAGTCTTACATGGACTTTTTTGGCGCAACTTATAACATAACAACTTTGTGGTGTTTTTTTACATCATATTGTATTCAGCCTATAAGCTTTGACAAAAGATATAAAAATACATATTAATACCAATCCCAAACTCCTCCCCAGGAGCGTATCGGTGTTAGAATTCTGATATGTGAGGGTTGCTCTGGACGAGTTATTTCTTGTGGTTTTCGTTCATGCCACGCAGGTGACACTCGGGCCTTATACATCGAACCGTAAAAGGCTTGTAGAAAGTTGCATGACGCTATACATTTTGTCTTATGCAGTGGTCTGTCTATATTGCAGGATTAGGGCTGCGTAATTAATTGTATTTATGCAAAATAAACTACATGTACATGTATTTCCTATCATGCTCTCCATTAATTAGCTCATTATCCATATCCATAGGGAATGGCTAAATAGCCATAAAAATTCACGTGTTAAGTAGCTTTTATTCACATACATGTACAAGACAAAACTATTCTTTCCATAGCCTTTTGTTAATACGTGAGTAACGACTGTCGTTTGCTATGGGCGCACTTCTCAGCCAATGCAAAGGTAAAAATTTGGTTCTCCATTTATTGCCACAAATAGCAATTTTACCGGCGCTAGTGACAACGTATTTTTTGGTTCTTATGCTGGGCAGGACGAGAATAATTTGTACAACGCTACTAATGATAACGTTGAAGGTCCTGTTCTACCAATAAATATTTCCATCTACACAATCATTCAGATCCTGTTCAGGTCTTTTCTGATGAGCTGCTTAAAAACATAACCTCACAAAGCATTATCACATTCTCCGGAGGCGAGTTCTTAAATCCCATAAAAGTGTTGCTGATAATGGAGGACTGAACAAAAAGCTCGATCATTAACAAGAATTGGCTGTCTGCCAGTTTATCAATTCCCAGGAATCTCTTGGCTTTCCTGCAAGCCATAAAATTATTCAAAAAAGCAGCGAATGATATACTTAAACGGACCCAGTAACAAAGAATACAATCACCAAGATAACTGGGAGTAAATGGGTAAGGTGATCTCTTGCAAGACATCCGGAGTCTAAGAGCCTAAAAATTTCGAAACTAGCAGTGGAGCGAACGGCTGCCTATGAAAAGGCCAAAATTGTCACCTACTTTCAGAAAATCCAGAGTACTCTACGCAAATGGAATTTTTGTCGACCTAGTATTCAATTTCGATGAGACTGGATTCAGATCAGGTGTTGGCCGTGGATCTATAGTTGTGGTATCTACCCGCCAGAGCCATACTTATGTAGCTGATCCAGATCATCGTGAATCACCTAATTCGATCGAATGCATTAGCTCGGATGGCTTCGTCCTCCCTAGTTCTCTTATTCTAAGTGGGAAAATTTACAGGCAGAAGTGGTTTTATGAATCTCTTGATGAGAGAGTTAAAACTGAGACGGGTTACTTACGATGAATCTTCTTTCGAGTGGCTAAAACATTTTGATGAGCATACCAGAGAAAAAACATAGGGTAGCTGGAGATTACTCCTTTGTGATGGTCATATTTCTCACTTTTCGCACGAATTTGTGAAGTGTGAGTAAGACCATGAAATTGTTCTTTTCTGTTTGCCTCCTCACTCGACTCATGTAGTTTTACGTCGCACGGATAACAGAAATCATCAAGTTTACACACATCTATAATAAATTTATCTCTAACAGGTAATAAGAGCTGGCTTAAATTTAAGCGGCTAGAACATGAAGCCCTCAACTAGATTCTGCTCTAGATGTGGTTACAACCGTGAAAGCGACGATTTCAATGTGACCGAAAAGGCTCTATAAATAAGGCCTGCAATGGAGACACAAAAAAGGGAAAAATGCCATCGCATGATCAATGGAATGAATTCAAGGATACTAGTGACAGGAGCAAACCGGTAAGTACTCATTCTATCAAATTGAATATAAATGTGAATCTACTCAATTATGCATCTAACTGTTAATGGATGAATGCAAACGGTCACTGCACGAAAGCAATACCACAAAATAAGTTAATTATTAAAACTTTACTCCTATCTCGTGTAATGATCACTTAATAGGGTCTCAATAATGCGCAGGAGTTCAACTTCTGTATATAACTTAACTAAGGAAACTCATTTCCGACGCCGCTCGCAGAAGTCTCAGACTTTATCTCTAGCGAGCAGTTCTATGCGTAAACAATAACAATCTAAAGATACAGGGTATTCCTAGTCCTATTTTCCCCAACTCCAATCCATAATGCCCCAATATAACTCCTGGTCAATAGCCCTGTCTCATGGTGTAAAATTGCCATGTAACTGCTTATTCGCAACATTAATATTAAATCTGGAGATGAAACCTATCTAATCTAGAATACTGATATTTATAGTTTTCCCTTTATTACTAGAAGGTTCTTTCCTTAACTCATTATTGGTACTCTGGAAGTCGAACCATCCGGAGCACTCGACTCTTCTGGAGACTTCTCGAGAGTTCTAGTAGTCTAACAGGGAACCCCCGACCCTCGCTTATTATGTGGGGCATGTCAGTTGTGCACGCCGTACGGCTACAAGGCGCTTACTGCATAAACGCGTCGCGTCACAACCAGGCAAACGGATGGGCCAAGTTGATTAGCCCAGCCACAACCTAGCGGGCACAGCCCGTCATACTAACTTCGTATACATGTAGTCCCAAACTGATATACTGATATTAAGTATGAATTTGACCTAGATTTGTTGCCTGTCCAATTTGGGTCACGGTTAGAGGCATCATACGATGGCACTCCAGATAAATCTTTACTGAATAATGCTATTGATCAATTAGTTGACATAATTTGGTAAAATTGAGGTTTTCGATTTAGCAAAACGGTATCTGGCTCTTAACAATACCTATGGTTCAGTTTCAGTTGCTGCTAGGATGCTTCTCGAAAAACTAAACACGCTTCAGACGGAAAGCGAGATGGAAGACGGATGACTAAATTTGAAAGAGTCCTCTCAGACGCCTTTTGAGATCTTTCAGAATCTCAAGACATCCGGGATCCCAAAATTCGAGCAAATACTAGAGATTCAGGTATACTACCAGTGGAAAATGGCAAATAGAAGTTGCTGGAATCGTCATGATGACCAGTTTACGTCTTCAATGTTACTACTTGAGGAACTTGGCGACGGATATCGATATGAGACATTACATATGTCTAAGATGCGCGCCCTGGGAATTTACATCAAACTGATAAAAGTTATATCGCTTATAACTAGATCAGAGCTTAACGATAATCAATATTCAGTTGGAGTAGGATATTTCCTAAGAAGATACATCGATTCTGTTAGGGCTATCAGCAGATCTATATAATATACATAATTCTACACTAAGTGTTATGTAATGAAAGTCAAATTACAATCGGCGTTCCTGAATGAATAAGGTTTGATAACTGTGCAGATCGTAT
>JAATOF010008316.1:0-13992 GCA_013170925.1 Podosphaera leucotricha
CCACCACGTCCGCTTATGTCGTGAGAGGCCCACCCCATGCGAAGGGGCTGCCTTTATGCGCTGCCCTCCGTCCGGGCTCAAGTGCTGCCGGCCCGGCTTTTCCGACTTTCACACCCCCGGGCGTCTGTTCTCCGGAGCGGCAGGTCTGCCACCAGCGGTTCCGTACCGGATTGCCGCCCTCAGCAGGAGGTAGAGCGTCACGCCGTTGAGGACGTGCCACATGAAGTGGCTGCCCCGCAAATGGCCGCCGATACGGCTCAGCTCGCAAAGCTCGATGTCGAGGGTGCGGAGCGTCATCGAACAGAGGAACACAACCGCGGCGAGGCCGATCAGCCGGCCGGCAGGATGGAATGCGAGCACGATCGCGGAGAGAAGCAACGCGAGAAACGCGGGGACATAGGTCACGCTCCCATTCAGGCAGCGGGCGCCGGCGCGCGCGGTGATCGGCAGAAGCTCGCCATAGCTGCACTGCATTGCTCCTGCGTAGCGGAAGGCGAAGAAGAACCCAACGAGCCCGAGTGCGACGAGCAGCCAATTGAGCCCCATGAAGCGACGCAGGACGAACGCCAGGTAAGCCAGCATGAAGAGCGCGATCGGGATGGTGTCGGCCAAAGACGCCCATCGTGTTGCATAGGTGTGAAACAGGAAGCTGCCGATGCCGATGACAAACGTCAAGGCGATCAGGGCGAGGGCGAACGGAGAGCGGCTTTCTTTGGGGACGGACCTGAATTCGTACGCGGCCGCGAGGGCGGCTAAGATGAACGCCGCGTTGCTGATGGCGTTCAACGGTTCCGCCCAGAATGCCGCGTTCTGCCCGCGCTCGCAGTAAAGAAACAGCTTTTCGCTGAAGTTCATCGCGCCAACGTCCGTGGGTGAGGTGGAAGAGCTTCAGACGAGACCAGGCTTTGGCTCCGGTCTTAGTTCTCCGCTCTTCTGTCCGGTGCGGCTGTCTTATGCGAACCACCGGTTGCCTTCTCCATCAGCGTGCGCAGTTCCGCCGGATCATCGAGATCTATGGTGTGGGGATATTCGGGATCCTTGCCACGCACGTCCTTCATGACGTCGCCTTCGGACGTGTAGAAAATCGTGCGCGGGACATAAGTGCCGTCCGGCGAAAAGGCACCGTTTGCATCCGGATCGGAGTCGACGTCGACCAGGATCATCACAAAATTCTTGGATGCCGCCACGACGCCCGGGTCTTTCCATACTTCGCGATAGCGCTTGCAGGAGCCGCACCAGGAGGCGTGAAAGAGCATGATGACCGGCTTGCCGGTCTGGTTCGATTCACGAATACCGGGACCGACCTCGCGCCATTCGATTTGAGCGCCGTTCCAGAGTTCGGCCATCCGCGGCTGCGCGGCAAAACCGGCAGTCGAAAACACTGAAACCATGAAGAGCGCGAAGCCTAGTGCGGCACAGGCACGCCACGTGCTTACGGCGGAATTCGACATGGATTAGCTCCTTCTATGGTGGGCCTTTTTCCCGCGTCTCGACGCCCAAAGCAAGGCACTGAAAAGGTGACGCGGCGCAGCGATCGTCTCGTGTTGGCGCTCTGAATTAGCCTTCATTAACTTGGATGTTATGCGGTTTTCTTAATAAACATCAGCCTAATATCCAGCGAGTTTCCCGGAGCTTTGATTTTCCCCGTGTGTCCTGCGATGACATCAGCGAGGCCAGTCGTTTCCCGTAAGGAACGCCGCACGGCCGAGCCTTTGCGCATCCTCGCGTTCATGAGCGTTCTCACGGTCGCCTTCGCGGCCGCGCTTGTGATCGGGGCGGTGTGGTGGAGCGCGACACGCGCCGATCAGGTCGCCAAAGACCGATATGATCAGACGGTGGCTTATGCGTTGCGTACGGCCACCGACAAGATCCCCTACGATCAGGAAAGCGTGGCTTTCTGGAATGAAGCTGTAGAGAACACCCGTAACGCATTTAACGAACAATGGGTCGACGTCAACCTCGGCGTCTGGATGCACGACTACTTCAAGCACGATCGGATCTACGTGCTGGACCACAACGATCGCGTCCTTTATGCGATGGCCGACGGAACCAAAGTCGCACTCAGTGATCGCGTTGCGAACCGCGCTGTGGAATTGCTCGCCGCTCGCCTGAGGCAGGACATTGCGTCGGGCGCACTAGACCGTTTCCTAGCCCAGAAAACGCGCATCCCCCGCGCTGTGGACCTCGACGTGATTGATGACCGCCCCGCGATCATCAGCGTCATGCCCATCATACCTCATACGACCGATATCGTGCAGGAGCGAGGCACCGAGGCTCTTATCGCGAGCGTCCGCTTCCTGGACCAGAGCTTTGTCTCCGATCTTGGCGAAGCCCATCTACTGGATGGGGTGCGGTTTACGCGCAGCGCAGACATCGCGGCAGGCGAACAATCCTTCCCGTTGACGACAAAATCCGGGGAGAAGATCGGCGATCTTGTGTGGGACCCCAAGTTGCCTGGATCGCGCATCCTCACTGAAGTTCTGCCTGTGCTTGTACTGGGGTTGCTCGGCGTGAGTTTCGCCGTCGCGTTTCTCATTCTGCACCTCACCAGAACCTACTCAAATCTGGTCAGCAGCGAATCCCAAGCCAAACATCTAGCCTTCCACGATACTCTCACCGGATTGCCTAACCGGGCCTACTTCAACGCGCGCGTCGATGAAGCCTTGGAGGATGTGCAATCCGGTCAAAGCCAGTTCGCGCTGATGTTTCTCGATCTCGATCGTTTCAAGCAGGTCAACGACACGTTCGGACATGCTGCAGGAGATGAGCTCATTCGCGACCTCGCTGCTTCGTTCAGCGCGTTCCTCAAGCCGGGTGATGTTCTCGCCCGGATGGGTGGCGATGAGTTTGCAATGCTGATCCGCGGCATCCGCGGCCGCGCCGAGATCGAAGGTCTTTGCCGTAATCTCATTGATATTGTTTCCAAGCCCATCGATCTTTCTGCAGGCCCGGCATTGGTTGGCGTCAGTATCGGCATCGCGATCGCGCCTCAAGCCGGCACGGATCGCAGCGAGCTGCAGCGCAAGGCGGACATCGCCCTCTACCAAGCCAAGCGCAGCGGCGGCACGCACTTCGAGTTCTTCACGGAGCACATGAGCAAATCCGTCCAACAGCGGCGCGAGCTCGAAGGCGATCTGCGTCACGCACTCGACAGCGGAACCGAACTCGAGGTGGTATTTCAGCCGATCTACACGAGCGGCACCACGCTTTCCGGCGTCGAAGCGCTCGTGCGATGGAACCATCCGCGTGCCGGCGCCGTGTCGCCTTACACGTTCGTCGGTCTTGCCGAGGATTGCGGCCTCATCGATCGCCTCGGAGACCTCGTCATGCGTCGCGCGTGCTCTGTGGCGAGTGCCTGGAACATCGAGACTCTGGCCGTCAACATCTCCGCAATGCAGTTGCGTCAGTACGATTTTTCCGACCGCGTGCTTGGACTGCTTGCCGAAACCGGCCTCGATCCGAGCCGGCTCGAGGTCGAGGTGACTGAGGCGACGCTTCTCAGCGCAACAGAAGCATCAGGTCGCAACCTCAAGGCATTGCGCAGGGCGGGTGTGAAAGTTGCTCTCGACGACTTCGGCACAGGGAGCTCATCGCTCAGTTACCTCATGAAGTTCGAGGTCGACCGGATCAAGATCGATCGCACATTCGTGCAGCGCATCGGACGGGCGGACCAGTCCGATTCCATCGTGCAAGCCTTCGTGAGCATGGCACGCGCGTTCGGCATCGCCGTCACGGCGGAAGGCGTGGAGACACGCGAACAGATGGAATTTCTGACGAATATCGGATGCGATTCCCTGCAGGGATACCTGCTGTCGCCTCCCATGCCTGCGCTGCGGATGCTGGAAACCATCGCAGGTAAAGGCGTCACGGGCCGCAGGTCGGACACGGAAGCGGCCTAGAGCCGCTTTGCGCCGCTACTTCTCGCATTTCACAGCAATCGTTGCCCGGGCCTCGGGAATGAAGCGGCGGCATTCGGAGACTGGCGCTGCTTCCACGCGCGGAGGCGCCTCAGAAGCGGTTACGGCTTTGGAGGGCGTATTCGTGTTGCTTGCCTCCGCCTGCATCCCCATCCGTTTGCGCACGTCCTGCTGCGCCACGTAAGCATCGAGCGATTTCGAAGCGATCTCGAGAGCTCTGCGGTTGCTCGCATCGGCTGCCTGCTTGTCGCCCTGCTTTTCGAGGATATCGCCCTTGAGGGCATGCGCCGTCACGAGGTCCTTTTTGAGCTCCAGCGCCTTGTCGACATCGGCTCGAGCAGCAGCAAGATCACCGACCCGATAGAGAACAAGGGCACGTGCATAGTATGCAGCCGCCTCCTTGTCGTTCGTCGCGATGGCCTTGTCTGCATCTACGCGCGCAGGGCCGGCCTCTCCCATTTCGGAAAGCAGAACCGCACGTTGCGCGATGATCTTTGCTTCCGCGGGATCGAGCACTGCTGCGCGCTGCAGCTCGGAGAATGCTTTATTCAGCTCGCCTCTGTGGCGGAAGATCCTTGCGCGGTTCAGATATGCCTCCGCGACCTCTCCCTTCTTGTCCAAGTAGCGATCGAGATCCGACAGCGAGGCTTCGCGATCACCCACCACGTGCTCCACAACGGCTCGGCTCAAATACGTATCGGCGTAGCCCGGCTTGTACGCCACAGACTTATCGAAGTCCGCGCGTGCTTTCTCGAAGTCGCCGCGGTGGTAGTAGGCCCAGCCGCGATTGAAATGGCCGATGTAGCGCTGCTCGTCAGGCAAGCGACCGCTGTTCATGACGCGCGTGCACGCATCGGCGCTCGCTTTGTGATCTGCAGCCGTGCAGTCGGAGAGATCCTGGTTCATTCCTGCGTATGCGGGGAACGCGCCTGCAGATAATCCGATCAGCAATATCGCGACTGACTTTGGAGCATGGAGTGATCGTTGCATGTCGGCTCCTCCTCGCGGGGCGCTCGCGGCCCGCCGGCCCTTTGATCAAGCCCGCTACTTTGGCGGCTTGTGTGCCGTTCGCAGTTCCCGGAGGGACAGCGCCAAGGAATGCAACGGCTAGGGCCGTACGATCCGCGCAAATCGCGTGATTCCGCGGGAGATCAACGGCGTAACGCTCCGGTACCCCGCATTTTGATGTGACGATCTTTAATATCGGGGCCGCGGTTCACACATGACAGTACGCGGATAACGTTCTGCATCGTCTCGCGCCAAACGGGTTCTTGTGTGTCCCCTCTTGACGTCGAACCCAATCTGTCCCACCTATGTTAATGTGATAAACATTCACATGAGGGCTCGCTTCATGCACGACATGGTTCTCAAGCTCGATGAGATGGGCCGGCCGGCGTGGCTCGGTCTCATGGTCATCAGCTTCATTCTCTTTTGGCCGCTGGGACTGGCTGTCCTGGCATTCTTACTCTGGAGTGGACGTATGGGACACGGATGGGGTTGCAGCTCACATGCGGATCGCCGGGCGAGATGGCAGCAGCGTTTCGCCGAACGTTGGGAGCGCGGAAACAGCAAGGCCTGGAGTCACGGTTTTTCGTCGTCGGGCAACGCCGCTTTTGACGAATATCGCGAGCAGACGTTGAAGCGTCTCGAAGACGAGCAACGGGAATTCCGTGAGTTTCTCGAGCGCCTGAGGCTCGCGAAAGACCGGTCTGAGTTCGATCAGTTCATGGCCGATCGGAAGAACCGCCCGCCGCAAGATCGCAAACCGGATGAGAGCGACAATCGCCCCGGCGACGGCAACCCGGGCGACGGCAACAGGCCATCGGTGCAGGGCTGATCCCGAGCTTCGAAAATTACGATCACGACAGCAGACCGGCCTTTCGAGGCCGGTCTTTTTGTTCCGACGCCGGAGCGATGCCAGCAACGGCGTTTCCGAATGGTTTTCCGACAAACTCATCTGGAGTGTAAGGCATTCCTTTATCTGCACCCACGTAGGATAGGTGACGATTGGCATCGTGCCACTCGGGGAGGCTATCGATGCTCGCGCTTTGCGATGCCGTGGGTTCGTGTTGCTCGCCATCTCGCCGCTGGCAACAGGAAGCGAGACGGTGATTGCTTCGATACAGCTCCATGTTCTCGCTGCAGCCGGCCTCGTCGTGGCGGTCGCGGCTTTCGCTTTTGCGAAGCTCCGGCGTCGCGCATCCCATACGGATGGCGACGTCAGCAGTCTCCTGCAGAGAATGACCGACAATCTCGTGGGGCTGCTCAACGACACTCTCAAGATTGCTCGACCTCTTCCCGCGACAGATACCCTTGCGCCGATCGAGGTCTCCGCCTTGATCCGCTCGGTCGTGTCGCGGCACGATCCGTCGCGCGTGACGATACGGTCGTTGCGCTCGCCAGTGCACGCGCTCGCAGGTAAAGATGCCCTCATCCGTGCCATCGATATTTTGATCGAGAACGGCCTCGGCGAAGGGCAGCGCGTTGTCATGTCCAACGATCGCGGTGCGACGGCGCTTGTCGTGCATGTGGACGACGACGGCCCGGGCGTTCCGCGGACTGATCGCGAGCGTATTCTCGACTGGCGCTACTACATGAGCACACCCCCGTCTCAGCGCGCCGGCAGCCTCGCCGAACTCGTGGTCGCAAGACAGATCGTGCGTTCCTTCGGTGGAGAAATCCTCGTGACCAGTTCGCCGCTGGGCGGAGCGCGCTTCACCGCGCGCCTTCCGTTGCTGGACACCAGCCAAACCGGTCTCGCGGCGTCGTCGAACGCGGCCTAGCGGATCGCCTTATCGAGGTTCACCGCCTGATCGAGGCCTTTGAGCGTCTCGAGGCCCTTGGCGCCGGCCAAAATCGCGCCGTCGAAGTCCGCACCCGTCACATCGACGCCTGTCAGGTTGGCACCGGAGAAGTCGACCTTCGACAAATCCGCGTCTATGAGCTGTGCGCCTGTGAGGTCAGCTCCGACCATGCTCGAAAACATGAGGACGCTGCGCGTGAAATCAGCATGACGAAGAATGGCGCCGGAAAAATTGCAAGACTTGAGCACGTTCTTTGATAGCGTTACGAGCGTGCCCTGTCCCGGCTTCGCCTCGAGAGGACTGAAATCGGCGCGGGTAAGATCGGCACCGCGAAAATTGGCGCCCGATAAATCAGCCTGCACGCGAATGCCCGTGAGGTTCGCTCCGGCGAAGCTCGGCGCGTCGGCATAACTGTTGCGCATATCCGAATAGACCGTGGGCCGAAAGATTGTCGCGCCCCGCATGTTCGCACCCGACAGATCGGCTCGGATCAGCACGGCTCGATCAAGGCGGGCATCGGAAACATCGGCGCCCTTGAGACTGGCCCCGGTGAAATCGACGCCGTAGAGATCCGTCTTTGCGAGGCGTGCCTGCTTGAAGTCGAGCCCGGAGAGATCGAGATACGTGAGATCGCGGCCCGTATAGTCCAGCCGCTCGCCGGGCTTCATCTTGAAGAGTTGCTCGGTGATTTCGCGCACCGTGAAATCCGCTTCCGGGGAAACGTTCTCGTGGATCTCATCGGCCGCAGAGGCTTGTTGCACTGATAAAGCCAGCGCGCAGAGGATTGCCTGCCATTTCAATGCAGTCGCCATGAAACCAACTTTTCCGCCTGCGGCCCGCCAGCCGCAGATCCCAAACCGGATGATCGCCAAGCCCTACGCCGAGTGCAAGGGCGATTTCGTTCCCTCGTCGCTCCCTGCACGGTGAACCGTGCGCAGTTCGATTTCGTAGTTCCTCAGAACGACAGAAATTGTTGCATCGCGGAGATCGATCGCGTGGTTGACCTATCCATTCTCGAGCTTGGACGCGTCCGAGAAGGCTCGGACCGGCGCGCGGCGCTCGATGGTGCGCGAGATCTCGCCCGCCACGCCGAGGAGCTTGGCTATCGGCGTTTCTGGGTGGCCGAGCACCACAACATGCCTGCGGTCACGACGGCGGCGACTTCCCTTGTCATTGCGCACATCGCGGCCGGTACGCGGACGATCCGCGTGGGGGCGGGAGGCATCATGCTGCCGAACCACGCGCCCTACGTGATCGCCGAGCAGTTTGGCACGCTCGCAACGCTCTTTCCCGGACGCATCGATCTGGGGCTTGGGCGAGCGCCCGGCACCGATCCGCTCACCGTGCGGGCGTTGCGTCGCGATCCCGCGAATTCCGATCGCTTTCCGCAAGACGTGGTCGAGCTTCAGTCGTACTTCGCGCCGGTCGAGCCCGGCCAGCGCATCGAAGCTGTGCCAGGTTCCGGAACCGAAGTGCCACTCTGGATTCTCGGATCGAGCTTGTTCGGGGCACACCTCGCGGCGGAGCTCGGGCTACCTTATGGCTTTGCGTCTCACTTCGCTCCGCAGGCTCTCGACATGGCACTTCAGGTCTATCGCGAACGCTTTCAGCCTTCGGCGCAGCTTGCCGCGCCCTATGCGCTGGTCGGCGTCAACGTCATTGCGGCGGAGACCGATGCTGAGGCGCGCATGCTCGCGACCACGCAGCAGATGAGCTTTGCGGACCTCTTTCGCGGCGCACGGCGTGTGGCGCAGCCGCCAATCGCGGATATCGAAAGCTACTGGTCGCCGAAGGAAAAGGCGCAAGCCATGCAGATGCTTGCATGTAGCGTCATCGGCGGTCCCGAGACCGTGCGTCGCGGCTTGCACGAGTTGGTCGATCGAACGAATGCCGATGAGTTGATGATCGTGTCCGATGTGTTCGATCCGGCGAAGCGCAAACGCTCGATCGAGATCATCGCCGATTGCCGGCCCCAGCGTGCGGCAACGAAAACACCTGCCGCAACTGTCGCGTGACAGGAATATTTCCCGAGCGCTTTCCACTCTCCTATCGGTATTCGTCTCGCTACCCATCGCATCGACGGTCCTTGTAGGTTCCTCCGTCCATTCATGGGAGCGGAGCATGGCCTCGGACGGTGCAAGGCATGGAGTGCCACTCACATTCGCGATTGCCGCGCTGAGCTTAGGTCTTGCGCACGCCGTCGTCGGGCACGAACCCAAAGTCCTCTACTTCCCGACCCCGCAAGCGGCCGTCGATAAGATGCTCGACATGGCGGAGATCAAAAGCGGCGATGTGCTGATCGACCTCGGTTCAGGAGATGGACGAATTCCCATCACTGCCGCGAAGGCTTACGGCATCCAGGCGCACGGCGTCGATATCGACCCGAAACTCATCGAGACATCAACCGACAACGCAAAGCGCGAGGGCGTTGCCGACAAAGTGACGTTCAAACAGCAAGATCTCTTCAAGACCGACCTTGGAGACGCAACCATCATCACGATGTTCCTGCTCACGTCGATCAACGACCAGCTGAGACCACGGCTTCAGCAGTTGAAGCCCGGAACGCGCGTTCTGTCCTATAGCTTCGGAATGAGCGACTGGAAGCCGGATCGGGTTGAGCGTGTCGATGGACGCGCGATCTATCTTTGGATCGTGCGCTAGATTTAGCGTTTTCCGACGCCACCTCCGGTCGGTGTGGAAATGACGATCGCGTCACCGGAAATGACGCCGGTGCTGGCGGCGCCCGGCAATTCATCGATCGTGCCATCGGTACGGCGCACAGAATTGCGGCCTGCTTCACCGGGCTCGCCGCCAAGAAGGCCGAACGGGCGAACGACGCGATAACCGGAGAGGATGGAGCAACGCATCGGTTCAAGAAAGCGGATGACGCGGAGCGTTCCGTCACCGCTGTTCCAGCGCCCTTTGCCGCCTGAGCCGCGCCGGATGGAGAACCGTTCCAGAACGACGGGATAGCGGCTTTCGAGGATTTCCGGATCGGTCAGGCGTGTGTTCGTCATGTGCACGTGGACGGCGGCCGCGCCATCGAAGCCGTTGCCGCCGCTATCGAAGCCCGCAGGCGCGCCGGAGCAGATGGTCTCGTAATATTGCACACGGTCATTGCCGAAGGTGAGGTTGTTCATAGTGCCTTGCGCGGAGCCCAGCACGCCGAGAGCCGCAAACAGCGCGTTGGTGATCACCTGGCTGGTTTCGACATTCCCGGCAACGACGGCTGCCGGATAGGCGGGCTTCAGCATCGAGCCATCAGGAATGACGATCTCGATGGGCCGCAGGCAGCCCGCGTTGAGCGGGATCGGCGTGTCGAGCAGGACGCGGAAAACATAGAGCACGGCCGCACGCGCGACGGGCGCCGGAGCGTTGACGTTCGTCGGCTGTTGGGGCGACGTTCCGGTGAAGTCGACTTTCGCCGAGCGGCGCTGCCGGTCGATGGTGATCGCGACTTCGATGGCCCAGCCGCCATCTGTCTCGACGCGGAAGCGCCCGTCTTCCAAGTTGCCGATGAGACGGCGAACGGCCTCCTCGGCGTGGGCCTCAACGTGCGCCATGTAGCTTTGCACGACATCTGCGCCGAACTCTCCGACGAGCCGCAGCAGTTCCGTGCGCCCGCGCGCGTTGGCGGCGACCTGCGCCTTGAGATCGGCGATGTTCTGCGCGGGGTTGCGCGCGGGATAGCGTGCGCCCGTCAGCAATGCGTGGGTCTCGGCTTCGAGGAAGTGGTTGTCGATCACGAGCGGTACGCAATCGATGTAGACGCCTTCCTGCTCGATGCTCGTGGCATCGGGGCTCATGGAGCCCGGCGCGGTTCCGCCGATGTCGGCGTGATGGCCGCGGCTCGCGACGTAGAACTCGGGCTCAGTGCCGCCCTCGAGGAAGACGGGCGTGACGACGGTAATGTCCGGCAGATGTGTGCCACCTGCATAAGGCGCGTTTAGCATGTAGACGTCGCCCGGTTTCAATTCGACGCCGCGGCGCTCAATGACGGTTTCGACAGCGCTTTCCATACTGCCGAGATGAACCGGCACGTGTGGGGCGTTGGCAACGAGCTGGCCCGCGCGATCGAAGACGGCGCAGGAGAAATCGAGCCGCTCCTTGATGTTCACCGACTGCGCGGTTGCACGCAGCGCCTCGCCCATTTCCTCGGCTAGCCCCATGAACAGGTTACCGAATACTTCGAGTAGAACCGGATCTGCTTCGACGCCGATGTTCTCGCGTTGCTTCGCGGAGGTTCGCGTGAGCACGAGATCGCGGCGCTCAGTCATCGCTGCAGACCAACCCGGTTCGACAACGACGGTCTGGTTCGCTTCGGCGATGATGGCGGGGCCGGAAATCACCTGACCAGAGGCAAGCGCGTCGCGCTGCCAGACATCGGCGTCATGCCATGCGCCTTGCGAATAGAAACGCGTTTGCGCGATTGGCGCACGCGCTGATGCCGCGCCTCCGTTGGCGAAAGAGACCGGTTCCTCGGCGAGGCTTTCGACCTCGACCTCCGCGAGCGCGATAAAGATCCGCTTTTCGGGCGAAACGAATCCGAAGCGTTGCGCGTGCGCGGCTTCGAACGCCTTCTGCAAGGCTTCGATGCTGCCTTCGTTTGCGCCGAGTTCGGCCGGGAGCGCGACTTCCGTTGCCTCATAGCGAAGATGCAGACGAACGGCCGATCGCATGGCGTCTGGCGACACGCCTTGCGTCGCCAGTTCCTGAGCCGCCTCGCCTCGCATGGTGTCGGCCAGCGCCTCGGCGGCGGCCAGGCCGAAGTCGTCGAGCGGCATTTCGAGAGAGCGTTCGCGGCTTGCGCGCACGGATGACAGGCCGATCCCGTACGCAGAGAGCAAGCCCGACAGCGGATGGATCAGCACTTCCTTCATGCCGAGCGTATCGGCGATGAGGCAGACGTGCTGTCCAGCTGCGGACCCGAAGCCGTTCAGCACGTAGTTCGTGACATCGTAGCCGCGCTCGACGGAGATCTTCTTCACCGCCTTCGCCATGTTCTCGATGGCGATGCGGATCGCGCCGTCGGCGACCTCTTCGGCAGAGCGGCCGTCCCCGATCTCTTGTGCGAGGGCCTCGAACGCTGCGCGGGGTGCGTCGGTGTCGATCGGCGCATCGCCGTTCGGGCCGAATACGCGTGGGAGCAAAGCGGGATCAAGCTTGCCGAGCACGACGTTGGCGTCGGTGACCGTCAACGGACCGCCGCGGCGATAACACATGGGACCGGGGTCCGAACCCGCGCTCTCGGGGCCGACTCTGAGGCGCGCGCCGTCGAAGGAGATGATCGAGCCGCCACCCGCCGCGACCGTGTGAATGCGCAGCATCGGGACGCGCAAGCGAACGCCCGCCACTTCCGTTTCGAACGTGCGCTCGTAATCTCCGGCGAAATGCGCGACGTCGGTCGATGTGCCGCCCATGTCGAAGCCGATGACGCGCGAGAAGCTGGCGCGGCGCGCCGTTTCTGCCATGCCGACCACGCCGCCCGCCGGGCCGGATAGGATCGCATCGCGTCCGTGGAAATGGGCACGCGTCTTGAGACCGCCCGACGACGACATGAACAGAAGCCGGCTTTCGAGATCGCCGGCAAAGGCGCCCGCGACCGTCTCGGTATAGCGATGCAGGATGGGAGAGAGATAGGCGTCGGCCACGGTTGTATCGCCGCGCGGGACGATCTTGATCAGCGGCGCCACCTCGTGACTGACGCTCACTTGCGTGAAGCCGATCTCGCGCGCGATGCGCGCCGCTTCCTTCTCGTGCACGGGATAGGCGTAGCCGTGCACGAATGCGATGGCGACGCTCGCGAACCCTTCCCGGCGAGCGGCTTCGAGGTCTGCCGTCAATCGTTCGGTGTCCAGCGATTGCTCGACCTTGCCGTCCGCGCGCATGCGCTCCACGGCGCCGATTACTCGGCTATAGAGCATGTCCGGCTTGACGATCCGGCGCGCGAAAATGTCAGGACGGGCCTGGGTGCCGATCTCAAGCTGGTCCTCCAGCCCCGCGGTCATCACGAGAACGGTCGGCTCGCCCTTGCGTTCCAAAAGCGCGTTGGTCGCGACGGTCGTGCCGATCTTGACCGCCCCCACGGCATCAGCAGGAATCGGAGCATCTTCCGGGAGCGCCAGCAGCCGCCGAATGCCGGCGATCGCTGCGTCGCCATAGAGGCCCGGGGCTTCCGACAGCAGCTTGAGCGCGGATATGCGACCTTCCGGCGAAATACCGACAATATCGGTAAACGTGCCGCCGCGGTCGATCCAGAACTGCCACGCCCCGCTTTTCAGCCCCATTCTCCGCCTCCTCGGTGAAGCGTGGCTATCGGCGGCCGGTCAATCCGTCAATTGCGGATCATGAAATTTAGTCCATGTCCTTCATCATCGACGCAGAATTGGGTATGGATCTCTCATGCCTCTCGATTGCATCTCCAGCTACATAGAACCTGCGCGGAACAGGAGCCTGCGGGCGCGCCTTGCCGATGTCTTTATCGGCTGGTGGCCCTCCCTTGCGCGCCTTGTACGGCCGAGGCCGGTTCATCAGACAGCCGCCTTCTCTGCCGCGGTCGTGGCGCTTGCCGCGAAGATGGCCAAGGCGGACGGCGTCGTCGTATGCGCCGAATGCGAAACGTTCGAACGCTTTTTCGAACCCGCTCCCGAAGAGCTACCGCGCATCCGAAATCTCTACCGCCTCGCCAGCCAGGATACCGCAGGCTTCGAGATCTATGCGCAAAACATCGCGCGCATGCTCAAGGACGAGCCGGAGCTCAAAATCAACGTGCTCGAGTGCCTGCTCATGATCGCATGTGCGGATGGTGTGCTGCATCCGGCGGAGGAAGCATTCCTCAGAACGGTGGGGCACGCGTTCGGGATTACGTGCGACGAGTTCAAGCGTATCCGCGCGCGTTTCGTGCGCGACATCGACGATCCGTTTGACGTGCTCGGCCTCGAGCCCAGCGCCTCGCATCACGAGATCCGCTCGCGCTACATCGAGCTCGTGCAGCGCTTCCACCCCGATCGCCTGATCGCGCGCGGCGCGCAGGCTGCGCTGGTGAAAGCTGCGACCGTGAAGCTCGCGGCCATCAACGCCGCCTATGAAGCGATCACCACCGGGCAGCGGTTCGAGGGAGGACGTGCTTGAGCCTGGATCTCATCGCGCGGGCGGATAGCGCTCTCGTGGCGGAGCTTTTCCCTTCCCCGAATATCGAACCACGCAAGGTCGGGTATTCGCCTTCGATCCTGATCCTGCACTACACGGGGCTGCCAACCGTCGAGCGCGCG
>JAATOF010008336.1:0-14977 GCA_013170925.1 Podosphaera leucotricha
GCTAGAGGAGGGCCGACTAAATTTTAGATAAATATGTAGACCAACAGAGTAGGAAACTAGAAGAAAAATAAATGACCTAATTGAGTTAAGTCTCAAGAGTTGGCGTTGTAGACAAAATCACGGCCGGATAAAATCACCATACAAATATTCTCAGTCGAAAATATTAAAAACTATTTCTCGGTAAATCATGCCATATGAGGCAGCGATTGACATTGAAATACTCCACTTTTTGCTCCACTGGACAAAACCTACCTTGGAGGAATAGTATGTACATGTACATGTAGCTTTCCCCGCTAATAAAAGTTGAACTGATTATCTGTCGATCATTCGCCAAAAATAAATCCCCTGAAACTACACCCCATAACATACTAACTGCAACAAATAATAATGAAGCTAATAAATGCTTCAAAATAGTTTCGACAGGAACCATAGCAAAAGCTGTTACAGACTTTCAGTCAATGAGATACTGTAGTTTAGAGAGATTCAGTGTTACTTTAGCAATCCTTGTTCTTACGTCTTTTATCTTATTTATAGCCATGATTCGAATAACAAAGGATTTTGGTTCATGGAGAGACTTGCTTATCTAGTCGAACAAATATTACAGGATATATTCGGCACGAGAAATCTTAAGTTTCTTTACAGGATCGGGGTGTAGATCACCCTGGAACTTTTGCTGTTTCATCTTCATCTTCAAAACGAGAAGAACCTCTCTGTTAATCAGTTAGTATTTTTAGTTCATAGTCCATAATATGCATCTTGTCCCTACGTTAGCCGAAATACTTTCTTTTCAGCAGATGAAAATAAAGCCGATACCATCCATCAGTGCTGCTTAGCCTTGGCTGACTTCAACATCACATCTTCAGTATCACACTTGAGACTACGCGTTCTAGATAAGTAACAAGAGAAGTTAGTTAACTGCAGTTCTTTCGACTTCAAAAGAGTAAATGCTAGGATTTGATATGGCAGACATCAAACATCTTTTATTATTGCAGGGAGATTCATCACATAAAATTTTGGATATCTTCCTTCGGTTTACCTTTCTCTTAAACTCTTGAGAACCAAAAATTGAGATCTTGGAGCTTTGAGTGAGTGATAGAGTAGTGAGTATATTAAAGATCGAAAAGATATGTAATTTCAGCAAAAGGCAATTAATAACGACGGCAGTTTTTTGGCTGTGATCGATCAATCATTCAATCACTTTTTGGGTGATTTATTTCTTTTCTGTTGAGATTTTGTTACTCTGTGATGTTTTGCTATCTTGGCCTACTGCTATCGAGGCGGAACATATATGTATGAGAGTAAATGGTAAAGATCGATCACAATGGAGTTTCATGCCCTGACAGCGACGTGTACATGTCTTTTGTCGCGTGTAGTAAGGTAAGGCTGCCTGCTGCCACCTTACAACTACTGTTACTGCTGTTGCTTACTCACTTTTAATAAAGCTGACATAATAAAATTTGAATCGGTTATTACTTTTTTTTGAATAATTCTCTCGTTGTTTGAAAGGCCTATGCATATAGTCACTAGCTATTACAATCACACGGCACACGTCTTCATTGTTCACTTCCTACTTACTTATATATGACCAGGTGAGAAGAGCTAAACAGGGGTGGTCCATGAATGTTAATATTTTTGTGGAATGGCAGGGTTACAAATTTGGCATATGACAACTCTTCATTCTCCCTGAACATAACACGCATACAAAGTAATTATTGGAGAGACTGGATCTCTCCAGCATGCGCCAGTCATATACAGCGGCGCAATGAATAAAACAGTTGAAAATGTGAAGCCTGAAGATGATCTCGATTCCAGCTCTCTTCTAGAATCACCTACGAAAAATGCCGTTCAGAATTTGACCACCAATATCCTACAATATCTATCAACTGCATCAACTGAGACTCTAGCTGGATTGATTCTAGTACTAGCTGTGCTTGTCTATTTGATCTTAGGAAACGTTGGGTCAATCATTATTGGATTTGTTATTGGTGTCGCTCTGCATGCAACGTGGGAACATCGGAACTCAACAAATGATTTGCATACACGCACAGAGACCTCCCTTGATATTTCAAAACGAATACTCGAATTCAGGGAAAAGCTCCACAACATCGAAGAGAATCAAAATCTAGGAGATAGCATATCGAATAGCATCTTTGAAAATGAGAAACCAGAAACTATGGCCGCCATACGCGAGCTAGTTGATGCAATAATAAGAGATTATGTCGACTGGTGGTATAAGCCAATACTCCCAAACGACACTCTATTTCCGGCCATGGCTCACCGAACTCTTACTAGATTTCTTCTATCGATAGCCTGTCACCTTTCGAAAAAAAGAGCTGCCGATAGTTTTCTCGACTTATTTACAAACTCCACATCTATCATAATAGTTTTTATAAATGAAATATCTACCGCTTTATCACAATCGCCTGGCCCGATTTTAGATGCTGTCCGCTCATATCTATCTGCAAACCCCGAATCAAGTCTTGCAAACGTCTTGGATGAGGAACATCAGTCAACTAAGCTGAGACTAATAACGACTGATTTCTTACGAAACTTCTTGGAAAAGTCAGCATATGAATGTGATCCAGCAAGAATATTTCTCAATGAAATTTTAGGTGGAGTGATTTTAGACACGACTTTAAAGACTTGCTCTCAACCTGAATGGATAAATCAGTTGATCGTACAATTTCTTGAGGATGGAGAATCTAACATTAGCCAAGCAATTGATGTAGGCGTAAGTCATGAAAATGTAAATACAAACAACGTTGTCGATGACTTCAACAGAAATTTTAACAAAGCTAATTTTACAAAGCCATCGATTCCCCTAATTGAAACTCCAAGAAGCAATTCTATTAAAAAACCTCAATCAAGTAAAGCATTTGAAGCTATGGATGAAGCTGCCGAGGAAGTAAAACGTCTTTCAAATTTGATCGCAGAAGAAGACGCCAAGAAAAATGCTTTACTGCATATTGACGATACTAATAGTAGCCCTGAGATTGGGAGAGTTTATTTAAAGGAATTTAAGCGTCCAGCTCTCGAACGATTAAATTCTTCAAGAGAACAGCTTGGTCCACAGGAACTATCAGTATCACCGACAGTTTCGCATCCAAATTCATCCTTTACGAGTTTCGATCAACTCTCATCAAATTCTCTCACTACTGGGTCACGAGATAGCTCACTTTCTTTTGACAGAAAAACAAATTTCCTAACATTGCATAATGCAAATATCATTGTCTATGATGATAGTCCTAATGTAGAAAGAGGCAGACTACTCAATAAGGCCACCGTAAATTATTTAATACAAATCGAGCCAGCAAGTTCTGAGCACCCAGGATGGATGATTGTCAGGCGGTACCTTGATTTTGAGACGCTACATGAGATTCTTCGCAGGATTGCTCAAGTTTCAGGAATAACTACGTTTACAGAGCAACATATAAATCTTCCAAGCCGAAAAGAATATACAAAAGGATACTTAAAGAGTGAACTCGAACGATATTTACGTGATGCTTGTCGTTATCAGGCCCTTGCTGATAGCGAAGGTATGAAGAGATTCCTCAAGAAAGATGATGAACAACAACCTGTTTCTGTTGTAGGCCAGAAGAACGGTTTTCCTGGTCTTGGTTGGCCAACCCCTTCAACTTTTGAAACCATGGGGAAAGGCGTACTAGATGTTCTAAGCCAAGCACCTAAAGGTGTCGCTGAAGGAGGAAAAGCTATCACCGGGGTCTTTAACAACATCGGAAATCGAGGTCATCGAAGGGCAAATAGTAATGTGGCAAGCCAGTCAGAACTTCAAGCTTCCAGCCGCAATTTGGGTACGAATCTCCCCAGAATTGATAGTTTGAGCTCGATCAGTTCAAGCCGCGGGCGTCGAGCGAGTGAAGACAATACTCGCCTTTCCTCCATTGAAGAAACAAAATCTACCAAAATTTCGTCCACTGAACAAAAATCTAATCTCAAGCCCGGTCAAAGCGACGATGGGCATAATGAACGCCGATTTTCTAGGTCAGCTAGCTCGTCGATAAGTAGTCGGCGTAGTGTAATCCTTGGCCAAGAAAGTACAAGTAAGGCTCCATCTCGGCGAGGTACGCCTGATTACTCTCCACCACATAGTGAAATTGGACTATTCAGTCTTCCACCCCCGCCAAGTATGATACAAGATGACTATGGTTCACATCAAACTCCCGCTGCAGGAACTACTCTCAAGACCCGAAAAGATTCAACGCCATTGACAGAAGCTGAGACGAAAGTTGCGGTTGAACTCACCTTTGCTGTGATCAACGAAGTGTACACGCTCTCCTCCGCATGGAATATTCGTCGTACCCTTTTAGGGGCAGCTAAGACGTATCTATTGCGGCCAGGTAATCCATCCCTCTCACAAATTCAGTCACTCATTCAGGACTCGATCATAGCGGCCAACACCTCCGATGCTGGGATATCGGCCCATCTGCGTACACTGCGGAAGAATTGTTTACCCACAGACGAGGAATGTAAAGCGTTGCCGACTCCAATGTCGGTGGAAGAAAAGGAGCAACTACGGATCAAAGCACGAAAGCTTCTGATTGAACGCGGCGTGCCAACTGCTTTGATGGGCGTTATGGGACAGGCGGCGACTACGGAAGCTATTGGACGTATCTTTGATTGCTTGCAAGTCGAAGAACTGGTGCGTGGGCTGATCTTTGGACTATTATTACAATGTGTTCGTGTTATTGTACATTAAATTGGTTGTGGAAAGAGGCGGCGTTTGGGGATTTTCTGCATTGGGATTGCGATCTGGTTTGACATGGAGCTTGTAGCTATACGCAGGAGTCACCTTGTAAGTTATTTGATTTCATATCACCGTAAAACTAATGCAGTATAGGGGGTCTTGGCATTAGAAACTTGGAGTATGGATTAGATTTCAGGTGAATGAAGGTGATAGCTTTCCGATTCATTCATATATTACAATAGAAGATTGACCTAGCTATGACTAATCAAGCTATGGCCAAGTTATCTTAATTTATTCAATAATTATGAGGGAACATGACTAAACGTAGAGTCCTCATAGCTGCACGCGTCAAAAACTATTTTAGTGATTACCGTAAACATACGGCATAGCTCCTTTGCATCGATAAATGAACTCGTGAATAATCTCTTACGTCTATAAGCGGTTTCCTTAAATAAAAGAGAATCTCGAGCCTCAGTATTGAAGAGCATTCCATAATGTCAGGAACCGTTCTAGATTCACTCATCTCCATGAAGACGCCATCTCTCCCTTCGTCCTCACGCGTCGCAGTCGTCGACCCGCCAACACATCGAGTCACAATCCTATGTTGATTCTCTCAAGACATAGCAAGTGCGAAAAGATCCGGCTGGCTACCCCATAGTAAAGAGTAAGAATCTTTTTTCAGGCGATTGTGGGTTTGCGGGAGTCAGCTGAAATTGATAACGTGGGATTTTTCGAGTCAGGCAGATCGACGTTGACGTGCGACGAGAGATGCCTTTTTTTTCTTGCTTATCTGCCATAAATCCATACATCAATCAATCGATCGGACGGACGGTCGGTCGGTTGGTTGTGGTAGATCTCTCGCGGGTAGGTAGCATTTGTTACCTTGTAGACATCTCTTGAAAGTCAAGTTATGTTAACCCATCGATATTCCCCAACCCCTCTGCAATTGGGTAGAAAGATGAAGTCAATCTAGATGCCGCGGGCCCTGGAAAGGCAATTTTGCCATGCACACAATACAAAATGGCCAGAGACTCAGAAAAGCTGCCTCTGAATGGGGTATACTACGATCAACGCGCTCTGAAATCGTATCAAGAATCATCCAGCTATTAATTTGGCTTCGTCTGGCCTTATCGGCTCTCATCACCCTAGGAGAGTCATCTGATCGAATGGCTTCGAGGTCAGGCAATTTGACGCTGCCTTCAACCGAGCAACGAGCGTAGGACACAGTTAAGCGCATACTCTAGGCCTAGGGCACCTCCAAGCGTCTTTGGAAAAACCATGGTCAATCTTTTATCTCGAGAAATCCGTTAGGGAAGTTCCAGAGAAGCTGGGCAATTAATTTTTAGCGCCTCCAAGGGACTTCAGCTTGTGTCTACGAGTAATGGCTTGAGCATCTCATCGTACCTGAGATCATGGCTATAAATTCGTGTAGTTGATGTACTGTGGATGAGGAAGGTGTTCTGTAAGGTACAGGATCAAATAGCCTGGAACGCGTTCGTGCACGGTTAGTTATCATTCAGTATACCCCCATCCCTCGGTTAAAAAAAAGCTCATGGAAAACCTGTTCAACAGTATAGATTCTTTCTTAGTCGTAGAAACATACAAGTTGGTTGAAGTCACGAGGTGTCAATCATTGTGGGGCATTTGGGATTTACGGATTCTTTTTCAGGAGAGTGCTTTCTAAGATACAGGCAAATATATATAATATTCGCATATCCTTTTAAAGAGTGACTCTAGCATTTGTTTACAGGCATAGTCAGATCGCTCACTTGGCAATATATCTCATTATTCTTACAGACGTCAATTCGGGAAATCTCCCTTGCAGAACTTTGATCGCGTCGTAGAGATGTTTATCCGCCGAGCAGGGAAGAGGTTGGGAGTGGTTCCTCGACGCTAGACACATCGTCGCTCCTGAACGTCTACAGTGGACCTCTGAAAAACAGGGGGAATAAACCCTCTCTTGTGGGTTCATCATGGCAATGATAGTAAAATGGCCGAATATTCTTGGGTTGATTGGCTCATGAGATGTTGCCTATGTTGTCTCAATGACTGGCTGATATCAAGTGAATGAGAAATGGTGCTCTACAACAGCAGAGATTTCAGAATGAATAAATGCGTCTTGTGAGTGGAGCAGTCTGTAGCGGCAGTTGGGGGGAGTGTTTTATGGATAAGTAGGCTTGAGCCATTGATGTAAGTTATGGAGGCGTTAGCTTAAGCAGAGGGGCAACGAGAAGTGATGGATGCCTAGAGTACATACCGTGATGCGCGTACTTTCTTATTTCAATTCTCTACTAACCAAGAGCAGTAGTTTCTCTGCACATGACCCCCTACTTTAGGGGTGCTTATTCATCTTCAACTTAGTCATCCCAATCACCATAGAATATTTTTGAATCTAGCGAGAGAATTCTTAGAGCATGGCTCTTTAATTTGGTCATCCAAGTCAACATAGTGTCTATAGCACCGTAGATAATTGTGTTTTCGGTGGTGAATTAGATGACTAAGTTGAAGAAGATGAATAAGCATCCCAAAAGTAGGGTCATGTGCAGATCAACTACTGCTCTTGGTTAGTAGAGAATTGAAATAAACTTAATCCATCCCAAAACTGCTTCTATCCTGAAAGTACGCGCATCACAGTACATGGATATGCATAATAATTACATGTATTAATCACCATCGGATTTATGTCGTCCACGTGAGGCAGCTCCCGTGTTCCGCACTCACACTACAACAGTGTATATACCATACGAGGCTCTACTACGACCATGGGAATCGTTATCTGTAGGCTTGCGAATGAGTGGAACTTAAAATAGAAATTAGATGTTGAGATGCGCCGATATAGCAGTCTCATTAATCACGTACTCTCACGCCCAAGCGACACGCATGTTTATCTATTCTGGTGGTGAGAATTATGCTGTTTGAATAAAGCTGTTGTACCCGCCTTCCCAACCCGCCGTCCCGACCCAAATATCCATCCGCCAAGAACAACTCCAAATATTTATCCAGGTCTACATCCCGGCGGCGTATATCGCTTCAAATTAAGTCGTTGTATTTGTCCCATCACGAAGTTTAAGATTAAAATCTAGCCCATTACATACGATTGTTCTCACGGGTTTTCGGGAGAGGGTGGATCCGCAGGTTCGTCTGAGCCGTTATTCTCATTGGCGGCCGTTTCAACAAACTTTTGCACAACGTCCACTGTGGCGTCTGGACCTCCTGTTTCCGCGGCTAACACCTTGCCGGATTTATCGACTATGAAAACACCACGTTTCGTGCCGGAAGGTGCCTTTTTCATACCAATGGCCGTAATCAGTGTCGCCCTAGGATCGCAGAGGAGTGGATAGGGTAAGGCTTGTTTTGTTTGAAAGGTGCTATTCGCTTTGGGGGAATCTCGGGAAAGGCCATAGATGGCAAAGCCAGTAGCGCTGAGGGCCGTGTAGCGGTCCCGGAAGAGACAGGCTTGCTTCGTACCTGTGTAGAGTTAGCCTGCAGACACCGAACATTCTCTACTGAGCAGTGAAGAATTTACAGCCAGGTGTGGAAGCCTTAGGATAGGTGAACAAGACGATGCCACCATGGCTCTCGTCAAGCAATTTCGCCAAGGTCGTCTTGACGCCCTCATTTGTCTCAATTTCTCCCCCGAACTCATCAAGGGAAATAGTCGTGCCGACAGCGACTGCGTTCGTGGTGGTAGCCTTGACCTCGCGCGTCTTTTTCGTTGGTTTCGGCGATGGTGATGATGCCGGTGGCGGTGATGAGGACACGGCAGCAGTGGCTTTCACAACGGCGGCGCTATTCTTCTTGCGCTTAGCTGTAGGCTTCGGGTCTGGTGCGACGGCCTCAACAGCGGGCGCTTTGCGTTTTCTCAACTCGCGAGGCATCGGTTTGGTTCGCAACTCTTGCGACGTGGAAGAGCTCAAGGTTCCCGTAGCGCGACGGTGTAATTCAGCGAAAATGCGGAGATCGAATGATGGTCGAATCAACCAGGGCGCCACAAATGCTGGTGCGGGTCGAATAAATAGGTAAAGTCTGGTCAGGTGTGAATGAATCCTCATTTAGTTATGTAGAGGCGCGTGGATACAGTAAATTTGTTCGGTCGTCTCCATAGTCAAGACTTCCCCAAATTGGAGTCCCCACCCACATCATATTTATTTCACCTTGATGCACCACGATAAGTCCGTTCATACGGTATGACACTGACCGACCACTACGCCACTCAAACATCATGTCCACTCATTGTAAATTTTTATCTTTTCCTGAATTTCCCCAATACATAAAGCTACAACATATACGCCTGAGTTTATACTTAATCACCGATCCTTCATATTGTAATTGAGCTCTCTAAAATCCGATAAAGGCGCACGATGTGTGCTCGTCGCGTCATTTGTCATTGATACTTTGAAACCTTTACTCTGATAGATAGAATTGCTACAACTACGAGAATAAAGCTTGGTGATAAAAAGCACGATAAAACATGCAAACCAGGTAGATACAGGAGCTTTATTAAACGTAACTATTCTGATTTAGAATGATTATGATTTGTCGAAGCTCATTATTGTTCTTCCGACTGAATCCTACACCATCTAGAAATCGACGAGAAACCTCTGTGAATCTACCCACGTTTAAGATCTTTATGGTTAGTCACTATATCTGTCATAGCTCGCAGTTCTGACCCTATTCGTAGCATCATGCTCTGATGAGTTTATATGGTATTCGTGGCTTTCTCATCTGGCGAACAGACAGAAGAGGGATCAGTGATTGTCACTTCAAAATAAATGATTTCTCCTTCTAAGAGCCGTATCTAACGTAGAAGCCGAGTATTTATATATAAAAATCATTGTAATGCAAGCGACGCCTCAATGCAACTCGAAAAACGTCCGTTGAGCATTTCGGCAGGGGAGAGGATCCTTGATTCTGCACCTTTATCCATAAATGGAAACGCTGAACGATCGTCCTTCTCCACTTCGGTAGATTGATGCTTGTCATTCGCTTCCGGTGCCCTATTCGCCGATGTTACTCATCTCGGCGAATTATCCTGCGGATCCGCACTTGGCATGCGCTAAGCTATATACTGTCAGGAATGCCTCTGTTGTATAATATATATATAGAGATAACCACAAATATAGTGTCCTATTATTCTGGTCTGGTCTTTTGGGCTAGCGGTGATGCATCTATCTCGTGTGTCATGTAGGACAGCATCCACAGCCTGGCTTCTCGTTTCTTGTTCTTGTTCCGCTGTCTACATGCTGCTCATGACATATACAGACTACAATAAGTTTTTATTCGGATCGTCATGTCAGCAAAGGAACAAGGACATACAGCCAGGGCTCAGCATATTCAGACATCTGGGAATGCTACAAAGAGCTACCGTCAAATGTCATTCACTCAGTTACTCACCCACTGTCTGGATCATCTTGTCATTTAGATGATTTATCCCGTTTGACGTTTAGATTTCTCAAGCAAGCCATTCGACAGATATATATCTTTATGATCACGCTTCTCCTACAAGTTTATCTAGTTATTCGTTATTATCTATGCCATTCAGCGAGGGACGAAGACGGCATTTCTTTTTGTATGTGGTGTCTGTCACCTACGAACCTGGTGTTTATCTTCAGAGCCAACAGAAACAGGTATCACTTAGTCGAGGAAAAGTCTTCCAGATGAGTTTACTGGAGCGTACTCAGCTTCCGCTATGACAGTGATGGATTAGACTAAGTTGGCTCCTTTTTATGATGAATGCTCGTAGTTTACAGATATACTGATATTATACTGTCTCCCGAGGAAAGATCACCACTACCTGAGCGCTGGCGGTGTCGGTATAAAAAAATATTGGCTTTTCCTCATCGCCCACACCTTTTCCAGACGGGTTTTCTCCTAAATTATTCGTTCAGAAGATAGTCATCAGGTAATACTGAGGGATAGCTGATAATTACCAGCGGTATGTATCATATCTCTGAGAAACTAGTGTAACGTACAAGTACAGGAACAGGAACTACTACCACTTCTTAGGTACGCCATAGAATTCTAGCATCAGTTTTGTCCAGATTATTTACCCCTTGCCCTTCTTAGATTTACAACTTCATACAACTTGCGGCGGGTAAGAGAAGCATCTCGTATAGAAGGATCGATACTCGTGCTTCTCAAAGCCTTTATTGATAAGCCCGTCATACTTGTGGGAGTCTTCGAACTTCATCATTTGCTGGCCTACGTACTCAGAAATCATATGTGTTACTTTGCTAGATATCTAGCCACATTCTCATGTGATATCGTTCATGACTGAATAGGTCTAGTATTTTTTTGCAGGATCGATGTCGTTCGCTTTCACGTAAGAATAAATTCATAGGGTAATATTTGGTAGTAATAGTATACTCCAAATCAGAAAGATCATCTTTAATGATATAGGAGCCCAACGCATCGATGCGATTATTTGAGCTCTTTCAAGGCTTTGACCGGAGTGAAGTGACCTTAAAAAACGATTGTTGTAGCTAAAGATACTAAATACGTGTGTATATCTATATACATCCGTGAATGAACCGATATATATTTCAGAACGCTCAAAGACTAGTGATCTAAAGAAGTATTCGGAGATCATCTCCTCTAGAGCCTAACTTAGTGCTTCAGAGAAATGCTCATGGAATTGCCAGATCTCCAAGAAAATTGCCTTCTTTTGATATGTGTAGTATTTTAAAAGCCTCAGATTGTAGTAACATTGATTTTATGGCTGTCGCAACAGTTACTTAGCTGTACTCATTATGGATCAAGGGTATTTTTCTTATCAGGGAAGCTTGTTTTGTTTATTGCTGCTTCAAATTGTCTGGAGAATCTCTATTCTGTTCTACAAGACTGCAAGGTTGACTCAGTAACTCGCACCTGGTCTTGAGCCCAGGTGATTGGTGTAAGCCATAAAGGTGTGTATTGTCTGAATATTTGTCTTCTTGGGTTTATGACATTTGTAGTATCTTCGATGGAAACAGTGAATTTAAGCTTTCTTGTTACTCGTGAAGGGTCGTGATTGACGATTGTTTAAGAGTTCAGAACGCTTCTGGGTGATAATATGTTAAATCTGCTGGTCAAATCCTGCAGAAGTTTAACTATACAACGGTCCAAGTCTATACCAGCGGCGGAGCCTCGGCAATGCTATATCCGAGCCGCAACATCCTCGACTTGTTACAACGACAAACGATACGCATAATTGAGATTACAATTGCGCTGGCCACATTTAACCATGTCTTCAACCACAGCAACGAACATTGTCCGAGCTGGAGGTAGAGTCGTTCCAGTTCATAAAGTAACCCACCAATCACCTGCGCCGCGACTCGGGCTTCGGCGACTGCTCTACATTCACATGCTAACCGCCTGATAGAAGTACACACTGCAATCATATGGAATCTGGGAACGCATTCGCCGCATTTTTGCAGTAGAACCAGCCCGCTCTAATGGCATTCCGCTCAACCCGCAATTCCGTAACCCTACGCCCGGATCCAACGCACCGTTTTCTTTCATTGACCCCGTCACCTTACCCGCCGGCGACATTGCCGGCAACCCTTACTGGAAACGCGATGTTCGTCGTGCATATCCGCGTTTATCATGTGTGTCGCAGAGCGATGCTGTGGCCATCCTCCGTCTGGGTAGCCAGGCAGCCCCCAAGCAAGAGCTGATCGGCGATGCTGGGTCCAAAGCACTTGCCGAGGTCCAGCGTGAGTCAGAGAAGGGTTTGGCGGCTTACCTACATGCCGAGGGCGCGTCCAGCACGTTATCTACCTTGGGAAAAGACGGCTTGCCACCGTTGCCCAGTAGGACTCACTTGAAGTCGGATGCTGATCGTTATCAGCTCACACCAGAAAATGCCTACCCCGAAAAGTGCATCCTCTGCTTTCTGTATTCACGATGATCCGACTAACTATCTCTCAGATATCCATGCCGTACCTTTTGCTGAGCATGCATATGTGGGAGATCTGGAGAGCGCCCTTAACAGTCTCTTATACTTATTGTGCTCGACCCGTGTGGCATATCCCCGCAAAGGCCTGACATGGGTGGCAGAACAAGGAAACTTAACTGGAAATTGCAGGGACTCACGTCCGATAGATGGTTGAGAGGCAGACAGACATTCTACAGCGCCCTTTACTGTAGTATTACATCAGTCCTCGCAAAATTTCCTAGCATCTTCCTCTTAGTCCACATTCACTTCTGCGTGTGGACCTCTCGAGCTACAGTCTCTCCGCCATATTCATGCCCCGCATATTGTTTAATGCCACCTCGTCCATCCCCCTTCTCAGTTAACTAGTTCACCACCACAAACGCGTCTAAATTTGCATAGTCTATGCGCCATGGCGCCTCTCATTAAACACCATGTACATGTATGCCTTGGAGCGCTTTAGCGTACCATTGCTATTCATACTAATCAGAATGAGTATAGTTTAAGTCACTATCTCATATACACTGTCGTAGCTGCGACAACAGGTCTATCACGCATAAGCTGCGGTCTATTGACTTAGTCTGGTCCCGTTATCTCTACACCAAAGTTCATCGAAATCTTTCTCGTCGAGATAAATACAATCACTTCTTGCTGGTTCAGCAATATCTCATCTCACAGGTTAAGTGTCGAGACAAATGGCCGGCCCCTTGCGGTCAAGTATGTTGATCCCGCGAAAATATAGCACACGACACGATTACTTCTAGCGATGTATTGAACCCTCTTGTATTTTTTTCATCCTGGTAATCCGGACCTGCGATAATTAGTCCACATACTACGCCGTAAATCTCAACCATGCGTCATTTTCGTAGTTTTCTCCCTTAATCCCGCTTTCCCGTGACATGACACTAGGATGTATTTAATGGTTTTGAGCCGAGTTTGGTGCTAACAGTGTTATCAACAGAAATGCTTATCGAAAGGTATCTCCAGGAGTTGACCAGTTCAGTCGTCAGATGTTACTGAGGAGGGACAACACATTGCTGGTCTGGATCTCTTCTTAGATCACTTCCCATGGTCAAATGATTTTTTTTCAACGTCTTTTGTTCTTAGAAGCAAGTCACTTGTCCATATCGAAGCTTTTGGTAGCCTAACCGAGGTTCTCAGTAGGTTCTTCAGATACGACATTTCTTCCTATGCCACACCAGGTCCTTCCATCATAACAGTAGCTACGGCTATCATTCTCCTTCGTTCAGAGCATGACAAGAACGTATCGTATCCTTGAATCACTAGAGGTAGATCTGTGGCTTCCAATTCGTCTACACTCTCTGAGACCGCGCCCGTCTTCGGATGTGGTGTTGAAGGTCCTGTAGAAGTCCGCTATTACTAATCGAATGATCTCGCTGAGCGAGTACTGCTGGCTACCGGCGACTTACAATCCTAAGGAAAATCTGGATATACGAATAACTGAAAATATATTTATCGTTAAAGGCTAATTGCTGCAAGGCAGCAATGAAACATCTCCGTGTTTATACTGTTTCGGTTGAGTTAATTCAGAGTTTACTTGATCACCCAGCCCTCTCACTAGCATCTTTTTCGATGTGAAGTCAGGAGTTTTACAACGTCGACTAGTGCTTTACTATTGCGAAAGAAACATCTCCTCAACTGCTAGGCTTAGTTTACACTAGAAGGTAAATTATTAAAGCTAGCTGGTATACGGCTGGACTTCATCTCCTCGAGAGAGCTGAAGATACAAAGCCGACATTTCGAAATCAACATCTCGAATTTAGTTTTGACAAAGGACAAGATTAGTAAAGATGAGGTCCCTGAAGCACCTAAATCACCAAGAACACGCCAAAGATATCGAAGGGTCTGATGTAATGCGACTTATCTGCCCCACAGCCTCTCTGGCGCTATGTGACAACGTAGACAAGGGGCTGGATGGATGGTAGAAAAATAGTGCATATAACACAAGAGAAGATTGACTAGATGAAGCACCAATTGCAAGTATATACACGTCGCAAAAGGAGAAAGTTCAACCCTAGTCCGAATCAAGCATTTGTAGAGATCATTCCGCGATAAGCTGAAACAAAGGTCGAATTATTTCCAAAGGTGTGGAAGGAATACGAAGGCATGAAATAGAATTTATATCGCTTCGACGAGAATTTTGGGTGGACGAGCATTAATGAACAATCAATCAACTTGTCTCTCGCGTTCATTCCACTTTTTCTTCCAAAATGGGACAACGTCCGTCACGTGCATTTGGCCAGTCCTAACCTAGCCTCTAATCTAAACCAACTTCCACGATGATTATTTTGCATACATAGGAAAGAAACTACTGTTGAAAATAGTGACATTACTTTAAC
>JAATOF010008339.1:0-13644 GCA_013170925.1 Podosphaera leucotricha
CAGGCTCAGCAGGAATCCAATGCGGCCGAAAATGAGGTCAAAAGGGCATCGTAGGCAGCAGAAGTTCTAAAATTTCAATCTATGTGTTCAGAATGGCAAATTTAGTCATCGTAGTTAAGTAGTTGCGATTCTCGGTGTAGTACCTAGTTATTTTAGGGTGGACGGAAACTATATAGCCGAGCGTAACCAAAGATCTAGTTGAGACTTCTTATTAATTTAGTTCCTCTCTTGTAGGTAGAGAACATGCCGGCTGAGCGGAAATAAAAATTATGATAGGTGCATTGGTGGTCTGCACTGAAGGGAGTGTTTACTAGCGCAGACTCTTATAAAATTATGATTGGTGCAAATATTACCTTTCTATCCTGACAAGGATAAATTATGTGTGCTGGATTAATTATTGTAAATTTCTAAATTTTCAATATCTGAGATCTGCGGAGATCACTACCATTTATGGATGGCGTCCTTGACCCCATTGGGTGAAGTTAGTTAGACTAGGCTCAGCCCTAATCATAGGCTTTAAATAACTAGCTCCATTTATGGCTACCCTAAAGCAATGACCGATTCGCTCTCGCCCGTTACACCTACATGAAGACACTGGCCATCACAGTCGATGCAGCTGTTCAAATGTCAAAGAATTCCAAGTTCCATAACAAAGCGTAAGCTTATCGAGATTTGATATCTTGTTATACGGAATGATATGATGTCAAAAGAACGGCTGACAATACAGCATATTCTTTGCTGAGAGACATGATGCAATTATATTTACCGTACTATCAACATGATATAAGCTACTTACACTAGTGCTTCGGCTATTATTTAACTATATATTATTGTACACACACTTTAATCTTTAATTACTTAATATGTCTATATTTATGGTCATAGATTACGTCTATGAAAAATTTTCACTTATTTTATGAAGTGGCTTTGACGCTACAAGCTTCTAAGAAAAAAGTTGTCAAAGTATCTAAACGTCGTTTTGGATGGTTAGTGTACATGTATATCAGAGCATGCTCCGGTTGTTGAGGCAACGAAGTTCTTGTACATGTAATTCTTTACCCCACTGGGGATCTGCATTTGTCTAGTTGATGCAATAGTTGTTCCGGCTTTGAATTAGTAAGCACATGGAGGACGGAAATTCGCGGTTTAACAGAGCTCTATTGATATTTACCCCATATGATAATGATGATTGTTACATGTATGTGTGCTACATTGGTGCTAACGCGTCATGAGACGACGCTAGTCCCGATGGCAACGCCTCTATCAAGGGAAATGTTTTCGGGGGTGAATAGATCGATGAAGCCGAGGCACATCTCAAATAGATTAGAGGTTGTCCTCTCCGATCCTGATTACGAACGCTCGAACCTATAATGCTCTGTGACTTCTCTATGCCCGGACGACAAAAAAGAGCAAGAACCTTTAATATTTTGATAAAATGTCTACAATTGTGAGAGCATTACGGCCGCTTGCAAGAAGGGCAACGACACCAGCACTCTCAGGTATTAGACAGGTCAGAAGAGCGGACGTATACAAGAAGTTAGTGATTACAGACAAATTCTATCCTCCAGCTAACAATTCCTGTTCAAGGCGGCTATTTTCGACTACAATAAGCAAGTGCAATGATGTTGATATCTCCTCCATCCCTCCGACACCCATCACGCATCTTTCTGAGATTGAGGCAGCCATGGCAGAAACTGTTTCAAAGTTCGCTAGTGATTTCATAGGCCCTAGAGTTCGGCAGATGGATGAAGCTGAAGCCATGGATCCTGATGTAGTCGAACAGCTCTTTGAAACGGGCCTCATGGGAATTGAAATACCTGAAAAATACGGCGGTGCGGGCATGAACTTTACTGCAGCGATTGTAGGTATAGAGGAATTAGCACGGGTGGATCCAAGTGTTAGTGTTCTAGTGGATGTACACAATACGCTTGTCAACACGACCATCCTAAAATATGCTAGTACGGAACTTAAGAACAAATGGCTACCTAAGCTTGCAACAGACACAGTAGGTAGTTTCTGTTTGAGCGAGCCCATTTCAGGATCAGACGCATTTGCATTGACAACTAGAGCTGAGAAAATCGAATGCGGATACAGAATCAACGGTAGTAAGATGTGGATAACAAACTCAATGGAAGCAGGGCTTTTTATTGTGTTTGCCAATCTCAATCCGAGCAAGGGCTACAAGGGCATCACAGCTTTTATCCTCGAAAAGCAAATGAAAGGATTTTCAATTGCGAAAAAGGAGAAAAAGCTCGGCATAAAGGCTAGTAGCACGTGTGTAATTAACTTTGATGATGTTGAAATCCCCAACGAAAACCTCTTGGGAAAAGAGGGTGATGGTTACAAGTACGCAATTGGAATTTTGAATGAAGGACGGATTGGGATTGCTGCTCAAATGACAGGACTTGCCTTAGGGGCGTTTGAAAATGCTGTGAAGTAAGTTTTATAATACCCTCTGTCATAGCCAAGTTAAACAATGTAGATATGTGTGGAATGATCGAAAGCAATTTGGTCAACTTGTCGGAGACTTTCAAGGTATGCAGCATCAGATTGCACAATGTTACACCGAAATTTCGGCCGCAAGAGCATTAGTATATAATGCCGCTAGGAAAAAAGAGGTTGGAGAGGATTTTATTCAAGATGCGGCAATGGCTAAATTATATGCGGCACAAGTTGCTCAGAAAGTTAGTGGAATGGCTATTGAATGGATGGGGGGAATGGGCTTTGTCAGAGAAGGAATTGCCGAGAAGATGTGGAGGGATAGTAAAATTGGCGCCATATACGAAGGCACGAGCAATATCCAACTACAGACCATCGCAAAAATTCTAAGGAAACAGTATCAGACCTAAATACAAAGCTAAATACAAAGGGAAGAACATGGATCAAGCCAGAAAAAAAGAGATATAAAGCTACCCAAATCGTGGGCAACGTTCTTTCGCAGATTCAACCGCTCAAGGGGCATGTAAAAACTCCTGTAATTTTCAGTTTCATACTCAGACTCTTCCCCGGCCCTAATATCAACTTATTTCCTGTTATTACCGTGGCACAATTGCCTGCTATGAAGTTTGCCTACGGGAATTTGTCGAAGTTATCATAGTGAGTCGCCACAAAATACATGTAGAAGTCGAGAACGACATGAAGTCTTTAGTTCAACAGTATAATCTTATCTTTTCCTTTTTCAGTCCATCTTGGTGATTGAAAAGAAGTGATTATCTAATTTTAGCATCACTCAATACCGTATTTTTAGTCTTTGAAATGCTCTGTGCTACCATTCACAATATGGCCACTGCTGAGAGCAAGTCACTGAAGTAAAGCCTTTTTCGAGGAGATGTACTCTATGAGCTTATCACAATGTGGTAAGAGGATGTGAATAGAAGAAAAATAATTATCCTTTCGTCCTTGAACATCCATCATCTCACCAAATTGTGATAAAACTTGAGAGATTACATTACATACATCTCTTCGCTGATACTTCCATAAATACACGTGATAAAATTACACCCTAACAAGAAAAGGTGGGATTGTACATGTGGAAGCCTTGTGAGAAAAAGCTCGTCGAGCTTAAGTATAGTGGAAGGTGCCCAGTTCAATTCGTCACCAAATTTCCTTGCTGACGAGTACTGCCAGATAAAAGAAGAATAGTTTTTTTGGTCATCATCTCACCACTCAAGCAGCCTAATATACATATGATCAGTTTGTCGAGTACTATGAGAAAGAGATGATGCGGAGATGTTGTGAAGCTACTACAACGACCGGAAATGGCAGTAATCCTTACAGTGAATTTCTCACAAAATATAATACGGATGAATTGGACTACATTCTTACTCGACATAAGTTTAGCACTGCAGGAATCAAGACGTCTTCTCATCGTTGGTTATTCGTTACTGAGGCCAACGTTGATGCGACTAACGAACGACAAAAATTCAGACCTGGAACTGTTGTCGAACTTGCGCCTGGTCAGCTCTCAATTCCAACTGGAAACGAAAATGTGTAGGCTGAGTGTATTCGTGAATTTTGTCCAGGAATACTAATCTTGACTTCTGAACGATTTTTGTCATGTTTGACAAGGTGATAAAGATGCTGGTACTTTATCACCGGGGACTCTGCCACCCAAATTCCGGAAAGATAATTTGGACCATTAAGAATATAATTGGAATAGATCTCAATATATCCGATATTGGAAACCTACCTTGCAAGGTATGTGGTATGGGTAAATCTCTGAAATTTACAACAAAAGAGCGGTTATTTAGGATGAGAAATGTTTGAGAAAGGTGACACAATAATATTGGCACGTTAAATCCAGTTTCCATCGAGGATCATGGGTATTCCTACCCAGCTACCAAGGATTTTTCTCATTTCCGATTTTCTCGTGTCTTGAAAAAGAAAAACGAATCTACTATCGCAGGCTAATTCAGACCTTAGTAAGCTCTCTGACCTAAGGGCAAGACATATTACAATCGATGGTGGAAGAGATTGGGGGCTCACCACTTTCCAAAAATGTGATGCGCAGTGAGAGATAAAAAAATTACATCGACCCCAGAAACTTAGTACTAGAATAGAGTGTCAGAGCGAGGGATCAGATTTGTACAAGATCAGAGGAAATTTCCACCCGTTCTCTAGAAATATATGCTCGAGATAACCTATACCTTAGCCTCACATCTCAAAGCTCAGATGATCATCACAAAACACCATGGCAAGTTTACCAGTCACAATTTGGCCTTGACAAACCGACCGCTAAAATTGATCATCTATAGATTCCTGGAACATTATGCATCATCCACGTGGACTCCATCCACAGAATAACAAGTGAGAACGTTGAAGCTAACTAGGCCAGACGTGTGTATTTCGGCAACTGAAGTACCAAGAATTATTTAGTCTGGCTCTTAGATAGAAATCACTTAATGGTGTATCTGGTAGAATAAGATCTCTAATTGATTATAAAAAGAGAAATGGAGGACGCTTCTTTGTATCCCCACATTTCATTGCATACAAAGATATATATCCGGTGCTCGGTTGAGGTGTTGACCCTATAGAAATAAGCAGATCCCTCACGAGGCGCGTACGAGACAGATTGAAAACGCGAAAGGGCTCTGCAGGGGTTCAAGATTATAATGCTCTGGATTGCGAAGAATCATCGATGTAGGCGCCAAAAGAGCGAGGGCATCCTAAACGAAAAGTCAGCACCTTTACATTCATCTACCACGGCTAGATATCGGTGAAAAGCATTGGATCATACTATACCGCTTGTGTGTGGACGACCCCGAAATCTAATTTTGGGACCATAACAGTCAAAGAGGCGGTAAGAACAATCAACAAAAGAGAAGATAACGTCCTCACTGTTACAATTCGGGGCGCTTTGAAGGAGTAGGGTTTGAGGGCATTCAAGAGAGTGAAGAAATCAAAGCTGTCCAAGGTTCACAGAAGAGCTTGATTACGATAGCCATTAGAACATGAAAAGTAGACATTAAGAGTATAAAAGGATCATTCGATCAGATGACACTAAGATCAATAGACGTAATTGCGAGCGATGTCGACCATCTGTAATCACCAACTCGAACGAAAATGTCACAGAAGACGAAATTAATAATGATGATGAGGCCCCTGAAGCACCCAGATCATCAAGAGAACGCCAAAAATATCGAGGGAGCTGATGCATTCTAACTTCTTTAAGACAAGTCCTCCAAGATCTCTCAGGTGCTATGCGAGAAAGTTGTCTAAGAGAGTAGCCAAGAGACAGGATGATAAAAGCATAACACATGTACTTACAACACCAAGAGAGCGAGGTTAATCAGCTCAAGGCCCAAGTAGAATTCTAAGGCATAAAAATAGAAAGCTTAACCCTATGATCTCTCGCCTCGGGTGCTCCCAGCTCTTCCTTGCAATACAACTTTGTACATGGCGATGCTTCAGAAGATGTTAGGGCAGCGCGTCTGGGGTTGCGTCCTTGATGGCTATCCTGGGGTTAGTGAAAGGCTGGTTGGATGATCTATGATAGATATAGGTTTGTAGTTGATGCAGACATATTTCTCGCACACAATCCATAATATAATTAAGGAAAGTAGAATACTTGAAAGAGAAAATTTAAAAACCTTAAATGTCATTTGGTTACTGGCGCCTTGCTTAACGCTCCTGAAGTTAAACGTCAATATTTGACAATACCATCTTTAATCCTGTCGGTGTTCAGTTTTGACTTGGCTAAAGTCAATATCTCAAACAAATCTACCTAGAGACGTTGATATTTTACATGAATTTGCCTGAAGACATTAATATTTTCTAAGACTTGACTCAAGACATTGTGATAACGACAGCGTGTCAACATTGTTTACCGTCTCTGGAGGAACTTTGCTACGAATTTTAAGTGAGCGCCTTCGGCGGAAAAGTGTGATTGGATGGCTCGGGCTTCGGCTACCCATTTTCTAAGCGAGAATATCATTATTATTTTTATATGAAACGAGAATGTCGTTGTTCTTTTTGTTAGAGATGATAGAGCTTCCAGAACCAAAAATAAATCCTCTCCCTTTAGTTTGCAAGGAACTTATGCGACGATTATTTCGAACTAAACGAGTAAGGCGCAGCCTTAAGTCTCGCTTGCGGAAAAAGTACCCGATAAAAATTAAAATGAGTATAAAAAAACCAAAACTGTTCATAGAAGGAGAATATTGGGCTTTTTCAACGAGTTCCTCGGCAGCCTCTGTCCATGTATTTTCGTCGTCTATGCTAGGAATGTAGTGGAAGTTTGAGCCGGCTTCTTGAAATTCTTCTGGTCCACCAAGGTTGGGACCAAAACCAACAGGGGCAGGGGCATCAAGTGAAGCAGCGGGAGGTATTTGACCAGCAGCATAAAGAACCATTTTCCCTAGTGCCCATGTTACTTCTGAATTCTCAATTTTGTTGACAGCTTGGAAGGGATCAAGAAGTGTATGGCCACCTTGAGATGTAGAAATAACCGATCCATTAGTGGTGCTATTTAACAAATGATCTTCAAACTTTTTTGGCTCTCGTGGTATACCAATCCCTTCGTGTAGAACATTAATTATCCAAGATGCTTTAAAACAGACCTCTTGAGCAATTTTGGCATCAACTTTCGTTCCCCATGCCCCCTTTTCAACATATCGTTCAATATCATCCCATTCTTCGCTACAGAAACTTTTTGCCATATTATGATATGCAGCGGCTTTGTATTCGTTGGTTTGATGTTCCAGGTCAAAAACTCCATGGGTTGTGTGCCAATATTCAGAGACGCCAACGAAATGGTTGATAGACCAGTCAATGACTGGCACATGTTGACCATGCAACAAACATGGTTGGTTTACACAAGGAGCGTCTTTATCAAGCAAAGGGTAAGTCTTTTGAAGGCATTCATCAAAAATTCCAGTGCCGATTAGCGTAATATCCCGAGGTGAATACATCACTGGCCTTCCATCGATGGTTGTTCTTAGACCTGATGGTAAACATGGATCCAAAATTTCATGAACATTACTGGTATACGACGTATCTACAAGCGATTTGACATATCTTTCTCTCGCCTGATTCACTCCAAATCCAAGCCAGGTAGCCGTGAATACTCTATGCTCTGAAGTTTCTCCGTTAAGCGATCTCAAGCGAAGTAATTTAAGATCATTAGTGTGCTTTTCGGATTCGGTCGTATTGGGGGCAAAGGCAATTTGAGCAGAAGCACCTCCCATCTCCAAAAGTCCATATGTGTGATGATTACTTCCATGTTCAATTAGCTGAGGCGAGTCAAAGCTTTTTAACAAGTAGTTTACGGCTATCCACCCATATAAACCTTCAGTTTCCCCGGGGATGACTTGAATATGAAGATCGCAATCGGGTAAAGAAAAGTTCGAGTGTTTTTGAGCGTATGCACAGATTTCATCAAGTAATGCTTTCTGCCTTGTCGGTTCTAGTAGTCTGACTCCAGCAGTTGCCATAAGAAAAATGGGAGTATCTGTAACTTGATTCTCTGGTACAACACTTAAAGCATGATCTAGCAAACTTTGTAGATGCTTGGGACCAATATCCGGCGGGTTGTCGGCAAAAGATGATACACCTGGAGATATTTTCTTCGTGTACTCCGGCTTTGTCTCTACGTTGGGCAGACGGTGAAGCTCAGGACCTTTAGCTTCCTGTCGTGCTCGGATTGGATTTAGCCAGCGGTAGACGTGAACTCGAGTTCCTGACGAGCCCGCGTCCAGGATTACACCCCATCGCCCTGTAACAGAAGGTCAGCATCTACGATGGTCTCCTAATAAAGAAACTCGACCATTCGACTTACATTTGCCCATGAGTATCTGGGAATGTGAAATGGCAGTGCTTGTCCAAGACTGTATACTGGGAGCACCTCGTGTTATTTTTGCCTGGATGAAATTAAATAATATGGAGAGTACTGAGAAGTGACGACATGAGTCAACTATGATGAAGATGAAACGAGTGTATATCGAGACGATGTCACGAAAAGTTATTCAAATCTTAACATTTGCAGTCAACTTGTAATTATTGTAAAACAGCACCAAGTTCGGATTGTTGTTCTCATCTGAGAGAATCAATTATCCGATTGATTAATTAGTTGCCGCTAATTAGTACACCCCTCAATATAGGCTCCTCAATATAGCATTGCTCATAAATAAAAACTGTGCAAGTACGTGTACATGTATTATAATTATTATCTTATATACATATGTGTTAAGGGTACATGTAGTTAGGAAAGTATTTGTGCCATCCATATTAGTAATATTTACCTGTGCATAGATGTGGGGAGTGCAAGTTGTTACCCCCCCCCCACAATTCATCTCAAATATCGCCGATGCAGTTAAACATGTACGTGTGCTATAATTAAGACGAAATTTGATCCATATGGGGGGAATCCTCATGATCAAACTACGCAGCTCACATCGATAATAAAATGATAATCAAACATAAATGCAGTTTGGTAATCATACCTATAAGCTGGATTTTACTATTTTTGGACCATTCAAGACTGAAAAACTTCAGTCAAAACGTAACTGATGGGGTCTGCCCTCTGCGAATAATTAATACACTATATGTCTATTTACGTACACCAGTTAATAATACATATATTACTACTTACATGTACAATTCAGGCAGGTTTTTTTATTAAGGGGATTTTTCGGGGTCGAAAGTACATTAGCGCTACCCAATACTGACATGATCTTCCCGCAAAAAAAGGATAATTGTCCCGACTTTGATCATGAACAAAACATTTCCTTGGCTAAATCAACTTATACGTAGATTTTCAGCTCGCATAATTGACAAGGCTTTCGAGAAGGTTCCTAGTCTGGGCATAGCCTACTTTGACTACTGCAAAATTCTTGCTTCTTTGAACCTGATTATTTAAATTTGTGACCAGATTTAGTTACAGGGATCAAGGATAGTTTTAGACAAGAGCAGGTTTGAACTTTCCGTCCCGCAAGGGGGCGTGCCATTATTCACACCCCTTCAAATCATAGCCCCTCTGTAAATTATAAGCCCCCTGTAGAATAATATGCCGGTCAATAATTATACTGCGCTTAGTTATGCCAGATCATAATAAGCGAATCCGATAATTTTAAATAATCACGTGTCCAAATAAAAAAATAAAAAAGATTTTGCATTTCTCTTTTCCCTCCTCCGATCGCTTAATCCTCACCGAAGTCCTGGTTTGATGGGCAGTACATTACTTAAACACCTACAACTATAGCATACCGGCTGTCAGGTATTGTCTTTCCTCAATTATCGCGAGAAAACATCCGAAAACCGAAAATGTTATCACTTGACCACGGGTTAAGCTGGTATCTTGAATTAATGAAATATAAATACTTGTGAAAAATTAAATCGAACTTAGCACAAAAGCGAACGGCTTACTTTTATTCCAAGTTTGATTTAATTTTGCATTTCACAAATTTGAGCTACGTTAAAATAAATTGGGAACTTCATTATTCGTCACGTATCCTAACATTATATATTGAATAAAATTTATACTAGTTTCGCTTCAAACCACTAACGCCGCTGCCTTTTACTCCATGAAGTTTGCGAGCTTTTGTTGTTTCTTATGAAAAAATTTATCCTGGCCCCAAGTCTGTCAATACTACTTTGTTCCTCGGGTGTCAACTCATGATACATGTCCAAGGTAGCAAAAACAGAGTCAAGAGCTGGGACAGCATCACCCTGAGACACCTGGGATTGAGGCAAATACACCACAGGTTGTGCACGTTTACGAAATTCATCTTTCGATGAATCTGTCCTAATTTTCCTGGTAGAGTAACATATCTCATATCCCCAAGGATTTGTTGAGCAAGAAAGATATGTTTACATACTGATTTGGAAGTGGATATGTGATGACACGTACAGCTAGTCAACTCGCCATCTGCATTCAGCATCACAATATAATAAATTCCGTTATCTCTAAACGATTTGACTTTGACGACCCTTAAGTGCTACTCACCATGAAGCTCAATGTCGATATTTATGTAGCTCGAAGCAATTTCAAAAGCTAGCAAGTCACATAAATTTTACTGCAGCACTTCAGATCTATACTTGGGCCTTGCGTCTAGTCCAGAGATAACTCGAGCGACCTTGACTCTGAAGTCCGGAAGTACCTCATTCAGGAGTATGTAGACCAATATGTCAGTGCGTTGCTTCCTCGCACTTCCTAGGTAAAAACTCTTCAAAGTTCTATGCCAGAATTCTATGTAGTTGTTGGTATGAATATCAAGCATACACTTTGAACAATTAATACATTCCCAAATGATGCATGTTTATTGATTTTCCCTACCGTGCGATTTCCTCACCAACATTTCTTGGCGTGTTTTAACCAAGTCGACTTCAAATAATTGATCCAATTTTCAAATTCGTCGTAATTTTCTTCCTAGACCGCCCATAGATCTCTGAATTCAGCTACAGACTCAGTGTGGATCAACTTGACAAAGTCATTGATCGCACGTTTCCAGATCTGAGTATTTTGAGTTACCTAATCTGATCCGTTTGACCACCGATAAGATTAGCTGCGTTCACTTTAATGTTCTCGTTAAATTTCGAGCGCACGGTCCGGAGCATGTGCCAATAGCAGAAGCGGATTTGAGGCTCAGGAAACGCAGCTTCAATTGCTGCCATTTCCGTTGCAGGGCAGTCTAACATAAAAACTGGCGAGTTCTCCAGTGGTAAGTTTACTTAGAGCCACTTTAGCCAGTTGGCTACGGGCCTTGCCGCCTCTGACGTTGTCAACATGAACCCGACTAGAATTCCGCAATGTCAGGAATGCCTCTGTTGTATAATAGAGAGAGAGAGAGACATAACCGAAATCATAGTGTCCTATGGTTCTAGTCTGGTCTTTTGGCCAAGTGGTAATGCATCTATCTCATGTATTATGTAGTACAGTATCCATAGCCTGGCTTCTTGTCTCGTCTTGTTGTTGCTCTTGTTCGCTGTCTACATGCCACTCATGACACGCAACCGGTCAGGTCATGTTTAACGACAAGGGAATATAGGAAGACTTTCCGGCTGCTGTCATCCAAAGTATAACTAACATGTGTAATGGGTAGAATCTAGACAGATTAGCCCGGAATAGTCTTTCAGAACTTTGGATTGCCAAGCTGTGCAAATAGCAACAAAAGAAAACATAGCCCGGCTACCAGCTCGACCTTTCCAAGTCCCTACAAGTGTCGCGATGCCCCCTTTATGTCGTATTGATTCGACATTTCTCAAGGCTCGTCTAAAAACCACCATCAAGCTGTGCGGTCACAACTAGATGTCTTCTTCGGGCGTCATCGAAGTCTTGGTTGGTGACTGGTAGCATTTCGGAGATCTCCACGGATTCACCAAATTTAAGAGCTGGATTCTCCAGTGCCTCACAATCTTGCTCGCTGGCGCGAGTGATTTTCATGAAGCTCTTCCGATCAATTCCGATTGCCACAAAGTTTCCTAGCCATTTCCTCAGACAAAAGCTCATTCGTAACTTAGACCATGATTCGATTGAGTTTAACTTGTGTCCAGAGTGGTTAGTTTGCAGAGTTACGTATAATATATTGTTACGGGATGAGCCCTAAATGAAGCACAGGATCCTCCAGTGCCACGTTAAGTCACGTGATGATGGACCCACAAAAATGTTGAGCCTGGAATAAGGGTAAATTAGTCATGTATTTATAAAGATAGCCTAGACTAGCCTGTGTTACCTAGATTTCGACAATCGACAGATTTTAAACCGGACTTGCTCTGTTGTTTATCAATATCAATTGATCCCGCGACATTTATGATCATTTTGTCTTTTCTGAACTCGTAACCTGGCTTTGCAACCAACTCTTTGGGATGAACTCTGTGTCTGCCTAATGTTGTTGCCGCCTGCGGTTGACCTCAGCTTGCCACTAAATGAGCATTTTTATACCTTAGACCAATCAAAGACAGTCTGTCCAACAGGCCTAGGCTCTGTGGAAGAAATATTAGTCACTTTTGATTCCACAGCTTCATTTTTGCGGTAGAGTTTCCACTCAATTTTGTTTATTTCTGAATCAAACAAATCAGAAAAGGAGGCTTCGTCCTCAAATTTTACACATTGTGTTTCAGCTACTGAATCAAAGATATCGTTAATAACCCAAGTCCGGTTTAGACGCAGATTAATCGGGCGAGTTATCTCAGGAGACTGTTCTAGCATTGACTAGTCTTTAGTAGAATGCTTTCCATTGCACTGTTCCTTTGTAGATTGCTTTCCATTGATGATTAATCACTTTCAAACAACCTTAATCTGGAAGATACCTTGACTTATTGGTAAGAATGGTTCAAGTCAAAGTATGGGATAGAAAACTAATGGATTAGCCAATAGTGAAAAGTTTGGCCATGAGGGACATAGAGGTTAAGAATTTCTCATTAGGCGTAATTGGCGCTAGGCAGTAGACTGAAACTCGTCGTGCTTAGTTTTATTTAATCTTAGTAGATGGATAAAAATGCTCTGTTTTTAAAGATGTGAAAGATGGCAGACGCGCCGACAAGTTTTGTGCTGGTCCGGGTTGCCAATAACGTCCCACACGGGTATATCAACCAACCCACTTTTCCACCACCTTACCCACATAGATAGGCATCTACAATTGAAGCTAAACAGACACACATTCTTGATTGTTGAAATATAGGGAAGGAATTGGCGTAATCTGTTAGGACTAGATTTAGGAAGATATGAATTTGGTTAGATATAAGTATGTCTTTTAGTTAGTTATTAATTATTCACTGTCAAGGAGTTTAATGTTTATATTGGGGGAAATTACTAGTGCCACGCTAGTGGTGATCTACATGTAGCATCACTCTGTACGCTAAGTTGTATTGGTTAGCCCGTAATTTCCCATGTCCATATCCTTGTGGTTTCTTGTAAGTCGACTGAGAAGACTACTGCTTGGGACTCACGATACCAGATTCACGGGGTGATCAGTGTCGAAGTCTAAGATAAGCAGAAAGTTGTCTATTCTTTTTCCTCTCTACAGACAGGTCCTATATACGCGTATTACGTGCAATCTTTTGTCACCCTTGTATAACTCTATTTACCCGAGATTAAAGGTGTTGTTGACCTTAAGCCACTTCTCGAAAATCTCGTTAGCAAAGCGCTGGAAAGAATCAGAGACTTCTTTGTATCCCAAATAAAAGTCCTGCGTTCTCCAAATATCAATG
>JAATOF010008342.1:0-12540 GCA_013170925.1 Podosphaera leucotricha
GCGCGACCGTTTCCGGCGGTGAAGCGGTGGAAGAGCGGATCGCGGGGCTGTTCTCGCTCAAAGGCGAAGAGACCCAGAAACGCACGAGCTGTCAGGCGGGCGATACCGTTGCGCTGGGACGTCTCGAAGGCGTGCGCACAGGCGACACGATCACGACGGAGAAGTCCATCGTGCAGATCGCGGGGCCCAAGCCCGCCGAGCCGGTCCTGGCCTTCGGCATCGGCCTCAAGGATCGCAAGGACGAAGTGAAGCTGTCATCCGCCATGACGAAGCTCATCGAGGAAGACCCCTCGCTTTCCGTTGAGCACAACAAGGACACGCATCAGGTTCTGCTCAAGGGCCAGGGAGAAATGCACCTGCGCGTCGCGTTGGAGCGGCTGCAACGCAAATATGGCGTCGTGGTCGAGCGGCAGAAGCGGCAGGTGCCGTACAAGGAGACGATCCGCAAGTCGACGGAGATCCGCGGGCGCCACAAGAAGCAATCGGGCGGGCACGGCCAGTTCGGAGACGTGGTGCTTACGATCCAACCGCAGGCGCGCGGATCTGGGTTCAACTTCAGCGACACGATCACGGGCGGCGTGGTGCCGAAGCAGTACATTCCGTCGGTTGAAATCGGCGTTGTAGACTATATGAAGCACGGGCCGCTCGGCTTCCCGGTGGTCGACGTCGCCGTGACGCTGACGGACGGCTCATTTCATACCGTCGATAGTTCGGACATGGCGTTTCGCCAAGCCGGCCGTCTCGCGATGAGCGAAGGCTTGCCGAAGTGTCAGCCCGTGTTGCTCGAGCCGGTCATGGCCGTCGAGATTGCCGTGCCGTCGGAAGCAACCGCGCGCGTCAACGGCATGATCCCGCAAAGGCGAGGGCAGATCCTGGGCTTCGATGCACGGGAAGGATGGCCGGGTTGGGATGTCGTGTCCGCGCACATTCCGGAATCCGAGATCGAGGATCTCATTGTCGAGCTGCGGTCGGCGACTTCGGGCGTCGGAACCTACACGGCGAAGTTCGATCATCTCGCCGAGCTGACAGGGCGGCTTGCCGACCAAGTCCTCGTTAGTCACGGTGAAGCAGCGGAATAACGCGAAAAAGTGCAAGGCGCACCCCTGCGCCTTGCACCTTCCTCCCGGCCTTCGCCGAGGGCTGCCTCAGCATCAAACGTAATCCTTATCGGGCAGGATCAGTCCGAGCTGCGGCATTCGAATTGTGCTCAGGTCTGCTGTTGGCGGCTCACTCAATTGAGCCCGTAGCGTCAGCCGCCGGTTGGCGTGCCGCAGATTGATCGATATCTAGACCGGCGAAAGTCGCGGCCGCCCGCATTCACCCCCGCTGGCGCGCAGGTGTTCCTAAGGACTTTCATTGTTGCCTCGATAGTGTCCCCGTGTGCTGAACTAACGCGCGTTCAGTGGAATGGGTTCCGCACTTCAAGAAATTGTATGGTTTCGAACGTTTCTGTGCCGAAGACGGTGCGATAGCAGGGGGCTTCCCGACGCGTCGCGTCAGGATGCAAACGGCACAGGCCGAACGATTTCAACGCTCTCAGGAGTGATCTCGCAAACATAAGCGAGTGCTTCGACACCCGCCATGCGAGCTGCTTCGAACGCGGTGACATAACGGGGATCGATGTCCCGCGCGAAAGCAAAGTGCTCGGCATCCGCGCGCTGGACCAAGTACAGCATCACGGCGCGATGTCCGGCTGCCACCATCGCTGACAGCTCTACCAGGTGCTTGACGCCACGCTCCGTGACTGAGTCCGGGAACTCCGCTAGGCCGAGCTTTCGAGACAGGTGGACGTTCTTGATCTCGACGTAGCAGAGCGGCTTCGACGGGTCTTCGAGCAGGATGTCGATGCGACTCGACAATCCGTACTTCACCTCGCGGCGCAGGGTCGTGTACCCGCTGAGTTCGGGGATCGCGCCTGCGGTTATCGCTTCGGCGACAATGCGGTTCGGGTGGTTGGTGTTGATGCCGACAAGACCGGGACCGGCGCCCAGATCGGCTTCGACCATTTCCCAGGTGTGCGGGTACTTGCGCGTGGGGCTGTCGCTGACCGAGAGCCAGACGATCGAGCCCGGCGCCGTGAGGCCGAGCATGGAGCCGGTATTCGGGCAGGTGGCCGTCACCTCGCGGCCGTCATCGAGCATGACGTCGGCGAGAAAGCGCTTGTAGCGGCGGATCAGCCGGCCGCGGATCAGGGGGGTGGCGAATTTCATGGAGCGCGAGGAGTAGTGCGGCTTGCTGCGGTGTGCAATGCCAATCCGAGAGCGCGACAGTATATAGAGTGTGCCAGCTCAGGAGGCCCTCGTGGCGCAAGACGACATCATTACTGCCGCCGTTCTCGTGATCGGAGACGAGATCCTTTCGGGGCGCACCAAAGATCGCAACAGCGGCACGATTGCGGAGCATCTGACGGACATCGGCATTGCGCTTCGGGAGGTGCGGGTCGTGGGCGACGTCACCGCCGAAATCGTGGAGGCGGTCAATGCGCTGAGGGCGCGCTACACTTATGTGTTCACGACCGGCGGCATCGGCCCGACGCATGACGACATCACGGCCGACAGCATCGGCGCGGCGTTTGGCGTGCCTGTCGACATCGATCCGCGCGCGGTTGCAATCATGGCCCCGATCTATGCCGAGCGCGGGATAGAACTCACCGCTGCACGCCTCCGCATGGCCAGGATTCCGGCCGGCGCAGAACTGATCACCAACAGCATCTCGGCCGCTCCCGGCTTCAAAATCGAGAATGTGATGGTGCTCGCGGGCGTGCCGGACATCATGCGTTCTATGTTGGTTGCTGTGACAAACCAGCTCAGGACAGGCCCTAAAGTGAACGCCGTTTCTATCGTTTTGGCGTTCCCGGAAGGTGAGATCGCGGATCTTTTCGCTGCCCACCAAGCTGCCTATCCGGATGTGGTGATGGGCAGCTATCCTTCCTTCTCGGACGGAAAATATCGGACCGAGCTGGTTCTTCGGAGTGCGGATCAATCACGCCTCGAGACGGCGAGGCGCGAGCTCGAGCGTATGCTCGCGGAGCGTGAATTCCTTTAGGCGCTACACGCACCAGTCTTAACCATGCGGCAACTTTGCCGCTCGCCCCCCTTCGTTGCAGATGCTCTTTTCCGCCCGCTAACCGTTAACGAGCGGGGGAAGCCGCTCGTCCTCACCTCTTTCATGTCAACAACAATGGAGCTGATCGATGAGAGCCCCTTCGACCAGACGTGCGGTTTTGGGCCTTCGAAAGATCGGGCGCGTGGGCCTTGCGTCTCTCGCACCAACCGCCGGAAGCATTCTTCTCGCCGCCGGGCTCGGCAGCAGCGGCGCGGAAGCCAAGACCCCCGGCAAGTCCTACTGCTTCTATGGCAAGTGCCACCGGGTAAAGACCATTTCTGAGACGGAAGCCTTGATCGGCAAGGATGCCACGATCATGGCGTCCCACTATGACTCCTGTAAGCGTGACCGCTACAATCCTTGCGGTCTCACCTCGTCGGGGGAAGCCTTCAATTCCGAGGCTCCGGATAACGCCGCGAGCCCGGTCTATCCCGACGGCACGACCCTACTGGTCTGGTCGCAGGCAACCAAAGTTTCGCTCGTCGTGCGCATCAATAATGCGGGGCCGTATTGGGGAGATCGCACGCTCGACCTCTCGCGCAAGGCTGCCGAAGTGCTCGGTTTCGCAGGGCAGGGTGTCGCCAAGCTTCAGGTGCGCGTGATCGATGCGCCGACCGTGGCGGAGGCCACCTACAAGCGCAATCGCAAGTATGACCCGGTGCCAGGCAACATCGGCACGTTCGCTAGTCTCGATGAAGCTCAAACCGGAGCGGCAACGGCTTACATGGTGGCGGGACTTGTGTCTCCGTTCCCGGAGACGACTGTCGTGGCGGCGCTGGACTCGGGCAATCCCGCTCGGGCACAAGGCTCGGTCGGAACGCAGAGCGGCGCGACGCCGCCGATGGCTCTCGTTCCGCGCACGACGCTTGCAGCGCTTGCACCTCAGCCGGTCAATCCGGCAACTGCTGCGGTCGAACCTGTCGCGGCAGTTTCAGCTGCAAAGGTGGAGAGCTTCGTAAAGGTAGCCGAGGTCGAAGCGGTACCGACACCGGCCAAGCCTCTGCGTGTCGCGTCGCTTGAAGCGAAGGAGCCGGTACGCTCTTTCAGGAGACAGACTGAAGCCAGGAACGATCGCAACTCGCGGTCATTCCGAAAAGCTGCTCAGCAGAAAAAGCAGCGCGACAATGCTCTGGCGCGCAAGCCGGTGGCGGTTGCCGCAGTCGAAGCTCGGCCTGTCAAGGCTGGCATGACGCAAGACGGAACCAACGATATGTCGGTCTTTTCGCGTCATCGCTATGCGGGGCTTGAGCGTTACGCTCCGGCCGAGCCGCACCGCCGCCGTCCGGTGTACGCCATGCGGGATGATGGCTGATTGTAGTTGAAGAGATCGAGGCTTCGCACCTTCCGGGTTCGAAGCCTCGATTTTTATACGGTCGCGCCTGTCGTCGGCGAACGGCGGAGCGCGGAGATCGACTCGCTCCGCGAAGGGTGGTCGTAGAGCTCATAGTGCGTCTCGAGCGTATCGAGAAACATGGCGATCAGATCCAGAAGCGCGCCGAGTTCCATGTGTCCAGCGATCAGGAACTTCTCGGTCACCTTGAGGTCGGACGCCTCGAGCGGCGCGGCCTCGTCTTTTGCAATCAGGCCGCGCGAACGCAAGTAGGCCGTGATGCCGTCGCCTGCGTCGAAGGCGTAGCCGGTTTCGTCGGCGAGTTGGCTCGCGGCGTCAGCGACAATCTCCGTGCCGCTTGTATACAGGCGCGTGATCAGCTTGAACTGGCCGTCGACTTTGGCGAGTTCCTTCGCGGTTTCGCGCGATTTCACAACACGAGCCAGCAGCACCATCTCGAGCGTACGCGCAGCCTCGATGGCGGCGCGCTCTTCGTGGCGTTGCAAGGTGAGGCCTTCGGCGCGCGAGTCGCAGGCGTTCCAGCGAAGCGTCGATTTCAGAAGGTCTTCACCGGCGGCGAGTGCTGAGTCGAGGTGGTCGGCCAGGAGATAGACGGCGGCCGGGGCCGCAAAGGCGGCGGATGACATTATTGCTCCTACAAAGATCGGATGCACTCTGCCGAGCCGGTGCTTTCTTTCGCGGTACGCGGCCAACACTCTGCTCGGATGTGCGCTAGACGACGGTTCTCAAGCTCGATATTGCACCGATTCGGCGGTGCTAAAGAGCTGGCTCAGGGAGTAGCGACAGCAACGTCACAAGTGTTCGGTGCATATCTCGTCCGTTGCCTGCCAAATATTGGCCCAATGTCGAGGCTTCGGCGGCGTGCCAGCGCGTTTCGTTGGTTGGGTAGCGGACGATCGAGACGAGGCTTGCGAGCAGCGCGTCGTCTGAGAATTGGCTGCCGATTGCGAGCGTTTGGCGGATGTGGGGCAGGCGTCGTTTCAGACGGTCAATGCGCACGGCCGAGTCGCGGGGACGATCACCAGATGGCGGATGGCCCGCGATCCAGCCTTTACCGATGCGGGCAAGCCGCGGAATGTAGGTCGTCATAGACGCCTCGCTTTCTCAGCGGAGACCCCCCTTGCCGTCACTCTACTCTTTCGCACGGGTTTTGAAACTGCGCCGTGGCGCGTTCTGAAAACGTTGGTGAAAGAGGCGTTCAATCCTGCCTGAGCCAGGGCGCGAAGAAATCGAGCGGTCCGGCGGGTTCGAGGGAGGGAGACGCGCGGAGGATGGCGACTTCCGCTTCGTCTCGCGAGGGATAGAGCCCCACCGGATCGGGATAGTTGGTCGCTTCGTCGTCGGCTTCGTCCGAGAACGTGGCGAGCCTTGCGAACGATCCGGCAACGAGAGTCGTTTCGGGAGAGGCCGAGGCGCGCGCTACGTAGCAACGTCCGTCGGGGAGCTGCAGCAGCTCGAAGTCACTTGAGATCGAAGAGTGGGTGTTCATGCGAATGATCCGTCTCGCTAAAGAATTCGACCCAGCACCAGTCTCCTCACCCAAACTCTCGTCCGCTTCGAATGGCGGACTTCGCCTGTCACTCAGCATCGTGTGAAACGCGGATGCACTCAATGATCGGATTGCCACAGCGCCGGAACATTCAACGCGTTCGCCACAGGCCGAAATGAAAAGGGCGGGATCTTTCGATCCCGCCCTGTCGTCTTAGCTGCAGCCGCTCGTCGAGCCGCAGGTGTCGCATTTGAGGCAGGTGCCGTTTCGCACCATCGTGAAGTTCTGGCACTCGGGGCATGAGACGCCCTCGTAACCCCGGAGCCGCGCCTCAGCGACGCGATCTGTCGAAGAGCGGCCTTTCGTTGCCACGACCTCCTGCACCGTCGTGCGCCGATACATGACTTCGGTGTCGGTCTTGAGGGCTGTTGCGCCTTCGCTCGCGTAGAGCGCGGTTGCACCTTCGCTGATCGGATAGGACGTGAGGTCACGCTGCAGGGATGAAAGTGCCTGCATCGGCTCGCTATCGCCGTGACCGCGCCCGCCGGCGTGGATGCGCAGGTTGCCGCGCATGAAGCCCTTGGACACGACCTTCGTCACGCGCTCGGGCAGATCGAGATCGAGCTGCTCGTCCGTCTCCTCGTCGGAGGAGCCGAGGCCGGTCTCGCCGATGATCTCGCGCGGATCGACGTGTGCGAGGTCGTTGCGGTCGAGATAGGAGACTGCAAGCTCGCGGAAGATGTAGTCGAGGATCGAGGTCGCGTTCTTGATCGTCTCGTTGCCCTGCACGAGGCCAGCGGGCTCGAAGCGCGTGAAGGTGAAGGCTTCCACGTACTCTTCCAGCGGCACGCCGTATTGCAGGCCGAGCGAGATGGCGATGGCGAAATTGTTCATCAACGAGCGGAAGGCGGCGCCTTCCTTGTGCATGTCGATGAAGATCTCACCCAGCTCGCCGTTGTCGTATTCGCCGGTGCGCAGGTAGACCTTGTGGCCTCCGACGGATGCCTTCTGGGTATAGCCCTTGCGGCGGCCCGGCATCTTCTCGCGCTCGCTGCGGTTGCGGGTCTGCAACTGCGCTTCGAGCTCGGTGACGCGCTTCGCGAGCTTTTCAGCAGCAGCCATCACGCGCTGGAGCTGGGGCTTGTCGGCCGTCATCTGTTCGACCGCTTCGTCCTGCTCGTCGATGTCGTCGCCGAGCACCTGGGCGTTCAGCGGCTGCGAGAGCTTGGAGCCGTCGCGATAGAGCGCGTTGGCCTTGAGCGCCAGGCGCCAGGACAGCATGTAGCTCTCCTTGCAGTCCTCGACGGTCGCCTCGTTCGGCATGTTGATGGTCTTCGAGATCGCACCCGAGATGAACGGCTGCGACGCGGCCATCATGTGGATGTGGCTCTCGACCGAGAGGTAGCGCTTGCCCTTGCGGCCGCACGGCGAGGCGCAGTCGAACACCGGCAGGTGGTCGGCCTTCATGTGCGGCGCGCCTTCGAGGGTCATCGCGCCGCAGACGTGCTCGTTGGCGGCCTCGATGTCCTTCTTCGAGAAACCGAGGTGAGCCAGCAGGTCGAACGTCGGCTCGTCGAGCTTCGCGGCCGGAACGCCGAGCTTCTCGGTGAGGAAAGCGTCGCCGAGCGTCCAGCGGTTGAAGACGAACTTGATGTCGAAAGCGGTGCCGAGGCCGGCTTCGACCTTCGCAATCGCGTCCTGCGTGAAGCCGCGCGCCATTAGGGAGGCGTGGTTGATGTGCGGGGCCTGGGCGAGCGAGCCGTGGCCGACGGCATAAGCCTCGATCTCGGCGATCTCGCTTTCACGATAGCCGAGCGCGCGAAGAGCCTCCGGCACGGCGCGGTTGATGATCTTGAAGTAGCCGCCGCCTGCGAGCTTCTTGAACTTCACGAGCGCGAAGTCCGGCTCGATGCCCGTCGTGTCGCAATCCATGACGAGGCCGATGGTGCCGGTCGGGGCGACGACCGTTGCCTGGGCGTTGCGATAGCCGTGCTTCTGGCCGAGGTCGATGGCGAGATCCCAAGCGGCTTGCGCAGCGGAGATCAGGTTGCGATCCGGGCAGCTTGCGGTGTCGAGCGGCACGGGGTTGACCGAGAGGCGCTCGTAACCTTCCGTCTGGCCGTAGGCGGCGCGGCGATGATTGCGGATCACGCGCAGCATGTCGGTGCGGTTCGGATCGAAGCCCGGGAACGGTCCGAGCTCGCCCGCCATTTCAGCCGACGTTGCGTAGGCGATACCGGTCATCTGCGCCGAGATGGCGCCGCAGATGGCGCGGCCTTCGTCTGAGTCGTAGGGAATGCCCGACGCCATCAGCAAGCCGCCGATGTTGGCGAAGCCGAGGCCGAGCGTGCGGTAGCGATAGGAGAGCTCCGCGATCTGGCGCGACGGGAACTGCGCCATCAACACCGAGATCTCGAGCACGACGGTCCAGAGACGGCAGGCGTGGGCGAAGCTCTCGGTGTCGAAGCTCTTGTCGCTGCGGCGGAACGTGAGCAGGTTCATCGAAGCGAGGTTGCACGCCGTGTCGTCGAGGAACATGTATTCCGAGCACGGGTTCGACGCGCGGATCGGTCCCGACTGCGGGCACGTGTGCCAGTCGTTGATCGTGGTGTGGAACTGGATGCCGGGATCGGCGGATGCCCAGGCGGCGTGACCGATCTGTTCCCAGAGGTCCTGAGCGCGAACGGTCTTCACGGTCTTGCCGGTGATGCGCGAGGTCAGCGCCCAAACGCCGTCGGTCTCGACTGCGTTGAGGAAGTCATCCGTGACGCGAACGGAGTTGTTGGAGTTCTGGCCGGAAACGGTCAGGTAGGCTTCGCTGTCCCAGTCGGTGTCGTAGGTCGCGAAGTCGATGTCCTTGTAGCCCTGCTTCGCGAACTGGATGACGCGATGGACGTAGTTCATCGGCACGTCGTCGCGGCGCGCTTCCTTGATGGCGCGCTTCAGCGCGGGGTTCTTCGCGGGATCGAAGCAAGCGTCGCCGTCGGCGTCGCAGTTTGCGCACGCCTTCATCACGGCCTTGAGGCGTTTCTGGCAGATGCGCGAACCCGTGACGAGGGCTGCAACCTTCTGCTCTTCCTTCACCTTCCAGCCGATGTATTCCTCGATGTCCGGATGATCGACGTCGACCACGACCATCTTGGCGGCGCGGCGCGTGGTGCCACCCGACTTGATGGCGCCGGCTGCGCGATCGCCGATCTTGAGGAAGCTCATGAGGCCCGACGAACGGCCGCCGCCCGAGAGCTTCTCGTTGACGCCGCGGAGGCTCGAGAAGTTGGAGCCGGTGCCGGAGCCATACTTAAAGAGGCGCGCTTCGCGAACCCAGAGGTCCATGATGCCGTTCTCGTTGACGAGATCGTCCTCGACCGACTGGATGAAGCAGGCGTGCGGCTGCGGGTGCTCGTAAGATGATGCGGAGACGGTGAGCTCGCCGGTCTCGAAGTCGACATAGAAGTGACCCTGGCTCGGGCCGTCGATGCCGTAGGCCCAGTGCAGGCCGGTGTTGAACCACTGCGGCGAGTTCGGCGCGGCCATCTGCATGGCCAGCATGTAGCGGTGCTCATCGAAGAAGGCGCGAGCGTCGTCTTCAGTCGTGAAGTAGCCGCCCTTCCAACCCCAATAGGTCCATGTGCCGGCGAGGCGGTCAAAGACTTGGCGGGCGTCGGATTCACCAGCGATGCGCTCGTTCTCGGGAAGGGCAGAGAGCGCACGCTCATCTGCAACCGAGCGCCACAGCCAGGACGGGACCTGCGTCTCTTCAACCTTCTTCAGGCGGCGGGGCACGCCGGCCTTGCGGAAATACTTCTGGGCCAAGATGTCGGCTGCGACCTGGCTCCACTGCTCGGGAACTTCGAAGCCATCGAGGCGGAAAACGACAGAACCGTCGGGGTTCTTGATCTCAGATGTTGCGCGGCGGAACGTGATGCTCTCGTAAGGAGACTTGCCAGCAGTCGTGAAGCGCCGCGTAATCTTCATCTTTTCCTCGTGCAGTTTCGATTTCGGACTGGCGCGCGCAACGAGGTACAGGATGGCGGCGCAATTGTTGTAGTCGAGACACACCTCATCCGTGGACCGCCAAGGTGTTTGACGTTCCCGCACAGCTCTCAATCGCTGTCGTAGACGCAGGCGCTACTATGTTTGGTGAGCACTTTTGAACTCGCCGCCGACTTCCCCAGACTTCCCCCAAAGGCGGGGCGGCGATGGGTCAAAGCTAGCCTGATTCGAGTCAGGGCGAAACTGTGGTGGGCTAGATTTTGTGGGTCGCACCAGCAACCGGCTCTAGATCTAGTGGTGTTGGCAAGTTGGGGATGGAGGCCGGTGAAACGCCCGTGAAACGGGGCTCGGGGCAAAATGCCTTAGAAACAGGCGTGTGCAAAAGCCCGAAAAATGGGCATCGCCGAAGGCTGATCAAACGATAATCCGATTCCGTTTTGCTCGGTACATCACATACTGTTGCAAAAGTGTTTCAGTTTTGTGTCCGGGCAAAGGGCGACGAGGAAGCCGTTTGCCGTGCTGGAAGAAAGCGCACTGGCGCTGCCGCACACAACGGGTTAATTCGTGAATCATGCGGTGCGGAGGCCTGATTACATGGGAATTTTCAGCGAGATTTTCAGCTGGTGGGGTGGCAACACCTGGGGCACGCGGCTGACGATTGCTCGGCAAGGTCGTTTCGTCGGGCGGGATGCTCTCGGGAACAGCTATTACGAGCAGATCAAGGGTGTCGGGCCCGAAGGCCCCCTCGGCCGGCCGCGCCGTTGGGTCACCTATACGGATCTCGCGGAAGCGTCGAAGGTGTCGCCAGAGTGGCACGGATGGCTGCATTACACGGTCGACACGCCGCCGACCGAAGAGAAATACCAGCCGAAGCCATGGCAGAAGCCGCATCGCCCCAACATGACGGGAACGCCCGAGGCTTACCGTCCGGCGGGCTCCATTCTGGGTGCGGGACATCGGCCAAAGGCCACAGGCGATTATAAACCCTGGCGCCCGGAATAGACCGAGCGAGAGCCTTGGCCGTGCCATCGTTGCGGCGCAGATGATCGCCGGGCGGTTCGTTTGCCGTCCTGATAGGGAACTCCTGACTTGATGACGGGCTCACGGCCTCACACCACCAAGGCAGCAACCGCCATCCTCGCGGGTGGTGTCGTTGCGCTCACTTCTCTCGGTGCCGGTCCTGCCGCTGCCGACGCGCGCTACGACAACCGCGTGGCTGTCTTTTCTGCGCTCGACAAGGTGACCGCCACGATCAAGACGCTCGAAGTGCCGATCAACGAGACGGTGCAATTCGGCGCGCTCAAGGTAACGCCCCGCGTGTGCTATTCGCGGCCGCCGACGGAACAGCCGAAGACGACGAGCTTCGTGGAAGTGGATGAAATCGGTCTCGACGGCACCGAAAAGCGCGTTTTCAACGGGTGGATGTTCGCGCAGAGCCCGGGCTTGAATGCCGTCGAGCATCCTGTGTTCGACGTTTGGCTGACAGATTGCCAAAAGCCGAAGAATGCGTTGGCGCAGCAGCAGCCACCGGCAACTGGCCCCGATGGAGCTGGCGCGGCTGCGCCCGAGCAGCAAGCGGATCCCTGGTCTCCCGAAGAAGACATGCAGGAGACGCAGCGTCGCCGCGTTCGGCGCTGAGCGAAGTTGCTGCAAGCTAGCAAAGCTCATGCGAGCTGTGACGGATCAGACTCACATTAGCCGGGAAGTGGTCTGTCTTCAGGGACTTGGAGAGATTTCAGCTTTCGCGAATCTCTCTTCTCACGCATCTTATGCACAAATAAAAAATCGCAAATTGCTCCGCCCTGAATGAGGCCGGCACTGAGTTTCGCGCGGAACTCGTCGCGGAGCGTTTTCTTGTTAGCGTGAGTGTTGCGTCCGCTTGCTGGTGTCAGCCGAGACAATCGGAGTTTCCCCAATGATCGATTCCCGCTCCATCGCCTACGACGTGACTTTCACGGTTCTCTATATCGGGCTTCTCGCGGCGATGGCGGTGCTCACGATCTCGCTGGTGGCGTTCGCTGCATTCGGCATCGAGTTCGGTCCGGCACAGCACAGCGCAGCCGTGATCAATCTTCTCGGCTGGATGATCCTGCCGCTTGCTCCCCGGCTTTATCGCCGGCTTGTCGGCCATCCGTTTTCCTGGCGCACAAACGGAGCGTTAGGCGGCGGCCCAATCTGATCTTCAGGCGTCGGCTTCGGGATTGGGAATCCTCACGGCTACTCAGGCGGTCAGCAGCCTGGCGACGCGCGGCGCGAAATACGTGAAAACGGCTGATGCTCCCGCACGCTTGAAAGCCAGCAGGCTTTCGAGAATGGTTTTCTCCTCATCGAGCCAGCCGTTTTGCGCTGCCGCCATGATCATCGCGTACTCGCCGGATACCTGATAAGCCAGCGTCGGAACCTTGAAGGTTTCCGATACGCGCTGGACGATATCCAGATACGGCAGCCCCGGTTTCACCATCACCATGTCGGCGCCTTCGGCGAGATCGAGCGCGACCTCGCGGATCGCTTCATCCGTATTGGCGGCATCCATCTGGTAGGTGCGCTTGTCGCCCTTGAGCAGGCCGCCTGAACCTACGGCATCGCGGAACGGGCCGTAGAA
>JAATOF010008346.1:0-12415 GCA_013170925.1 Podosphaera leucotricha
CACCGTGCCTTCACCGCCTGCTGTTTAAGGCTGACAAAACCCCTGCACGCCTACCTCTATAAATGACAGGCGACTTCACTTACCCTTGACCCCCTGTACTCCATCAACCCCTTGTTCATACAAGGATATACCCCTATAATAACATGGCCGTACGTACGGTTAATAATACCCCTGCGGTCCTGTATTCATACACATAAATCTGTCTATCCTGACATTGCTATATACCCATGGGAAGTCACATGTTATGGTCCGGTGCCAGATTTCATAATAACGCGTGACTTCTAACAACTTTATTCCCACAATGCCCGGGGCTAAAAAATTGTGCCGGGGTGGGGGTTCTAAAGAATAAACCTCCTGAAATGATCACATGACTAGTATTATTGATCGTATTCTTAGAAGGCTATCAACATTTAAGCGAGTATAAGCGAAGACAAATTAAACCAAATTGCTGCATTTTGTTGTTCACTTTGTAGCCCCCATGAATTAATTATCTTGTCTTGAAATTAATGGGAAAAACAAAGATGAATCAATACGTCGGGCCAAAGGGATCGAGGGGCGAAAAATTTCTCCGACACTGCCAACCACCTCGATATGTGGCCGAGGGAAATGCCCTCATCTACAGCCAGAGATCGCGGTGGACAACGGACATCCCTTCATTAAACGGCCATTAAACAGCTTTACTTATTATTGCAGAATGTGATGAAACCCATCTTTTGGCTGGACTCGATTGATGAGTGGCAGGGGAAGCGGGATTACGATTAGTCATATGGTTGCCATACCAACAGAGGGTCAATAGAACATGGATCTGTAAACATGGACATCTGCCTCCAACCACCCCTTTCCTTTAAGCAACAAGCTAGACATCGGAATGTCGCAGTCACTTCATTAGAATTTGATTCGTCAATTTTCCCTTTCTCTCTTCATACCCATCAATCTAATCGGCTAGAGACTTCAGGACGAACGTGAGAAGATCAGATGTTTACTCCAAGGGATACGATGAAAGACTACGCTGGAGGGCTCACTATAGAAAATAGCCTGGCAACGAATCAAGTCAGTGCTAATATGTTTCAAAATCATGACGAGTCGGAAAAATCAGGGGAGGGTGAAGATTCATTCTTTTGTTTGCAATCGAGATATAACCCCGAAGCTGGCTATACTAGAATGGATGAGGCTGAGGCAGCAACTAATGGCCCGGTTACGTCGACGTCCGATATAGACCATACTCCATCTGAAAATGGCTCTGGCGGCTCAAGCTCTCATCATGATGGAGGTGTGGAGGATGATGTGTTCAGTCAAACTAATCAGAGTAATCGAAGCAGCTTTAATCCGTACCACGAGCTTGCCAGTCCCGATGAATCAGGTCGAAAGCCTTTCCCGTTATCTTCGAATGGAGAAATAACCATTCCTCGGATCGAAACAAATATCAGTTCTCGGATTTCGAGCGGTACATCCTACATACCACGAGAATTCGAATCCTCACCTTATTCACCGGGTCGGTTCCTTGAGCGACCTCCATTCCGAACTACGTCATCTGTTCGCGCTATTCAGATGTCCTCTCCCACACCTTCAAGCTTCCCATCATCTTTACCGCCCGTTTCTCAGATTGGGTCCCCGCAATCACAGAGTTCACCTTCAAAATCAACACCGATACGTCTAAAGCCGAAAAAAGAAAAACCACTTGTCCTTTTACATGTCTCTATTATGCCATTGAGATGGTCATACTCAAATCTTATGTCGTGTCCTGATCTCACCGAATCCTTAACGCATGTACAAAGACAGTGGAGATTACTTCAGCATAAGCTCGGAAATACTGTCCTTGAACGTGGCATATTACTTGCACATCCACAAGATTCATACGAAACGCTGGAAGAGCGCTTGCTTGAAGCCTTGGAGCTTCCGGTGCGTCCCCGTGCACAGATCCTCAGATGCGGGCATTACATCGGGACATCCGAATCAGAGGAAGGTAGCTCAAGCGATGAAAATAGAGATGAACTTGTCCATGTCCGCGTCAGAAATATCAGCCATAACGTCCGACGGTCGTGTGATATCTGTGGAAGAAACATCAGCCCGGAGTATTTTGACGAGCGCACGAAGTATGAAAATCGATTTCAATGCAAAATCTACGCGTCCAACGGGCTGATGAGTGCGGGCGCCTGGGCCGCAGCGTGGAAAGAAATGGAGCGCGTTGATGTGGAGATTGAGCCATATGTTGATACACACATACATGCGGATCTGGAATCTTTAGCTCTCGAGTCACAGCGCTTTGCCCCATCCGATGCGCCTCTCGAAAATGAAAATGATGAATATATGGATGACGAATTTATGGACGGACGAATACATGATTTAGATCGGCCAATAAAAGGTGAAGAAGAGCTTAGGATTGAAGCCGAACTTTATGAGCACGAGCTAAGGGAAGAGATGCGCCAAAACGCCGCACGGGAAGAAGAGCGACGAGTGGAGACTATGCGCTTAGCAGAAGAACAGGTCTCTCGATGCTACAAGCCTATTGAGGAAGAACCGTTACGAGATAGGTACGACAATGATGATTCTCCACAGTTTACTCATACCCGGAAACCTTATTCAAATAGATATGATGAAGAGTCATTCTTGGAATTGCTTTTTGCGGCACTTCAGGTTGTGATGCGAGACAAACGTAACATGATTATCGGTGTGCTTATATTTTTGGTCTGTCTACTTGCTCTTGTAGCAAAACGGAGTACAGCTCCTCCCTTAGGATTAAAAGCGCCCCTTACCCCAGAAGTCACAACGAGTGTGGTGTTACAAACTTCCGTAGACGTCTTCACGTCAACGCTCTATCACGAGATGACGGTAACCCAGACGATCCCATTCACCCCGAGTCTGGCGCCCCAGAAACAAATAGATGAAACACCTCGGCTGGCCTTGATTACGGAAGATTTACGCGTCCCTGTTGCTGTTGCCGAACTTCAATCCGTGGCCCAGCCTCAAAACTCCGATGTCACTACATCACAGGAGAAACGTTCCCATCCCCCCTCCACTGCCGACTTGATCCAATACACACTGACGACTAGCCAGCCAAACCAGAGCGAACACACTCCTAAAAAATCATTCAACTTTAAGTCTGTACCTCCATCACGCGAACTCATTGTACTATTCAACAAATTTGCCGCCGATGATAAATGTGAACTCTAAAGGTAACTAATCCCCTTCACTCATTCCACAAGAGGAAAATATGCTTTCTAGCGCCTGGTGGACAAGAATCGAGCATCAGTGGTCTCAAACGCACCGGCTGCGATATGGGTGAGGCCGAGTATGATTTTCTATGAATGTAATATGGTTCGTCCTTCGTCCGTCGTCGCGAGAACAAGGGTGTGAATCAAATGAACTGAAGTTTATTTTGCATGTTACTACCTTCGTAATCTAGTCTAATCTACTCTTCATCTCGCGCATTCTCAGTGGTGGTGTTCTATCTATATAGTCCAGAACCATTCAATTACCTAAACAGCGTTGTATGAGTTGCTGGTAAATGCAACTATGTATCATAACTTGAAATGAGTAGCTCATCTTTGCATATGCCCTACAAAATGTCTACCTCCCCTCTAACTCGTCTGAAAAGGGATTGTTCGGTTTTCTGCCGCATTCTCCGCCTATTCCGAGTCGTCTTTCCTAATGATGGATATGGTCACCGTGTCGGGGCGAGAAATTGAATTTTCCCATTCACCCACTAAACGTGACGGCCATAATCGCTTTCTCAAGTGATCTCGCCATTGCCCCAAGGCAACATGTCTTAGCCGTGCGTGCGTCGGGGTCTCGGGATCCATCCCACCAGCTCCTCCACGGCCAGACTTTCGTCCCCCTCCTCCCCGCCGACGCATGAATTGACGACGAGGTCTCTGTCCGTCACCGGGCCGGAATGGGCATCATTTTGTCTTTTGTTTTTTCCTGGGAGGTCTGTGTGCGTCGAGGAGCCCCGTGTCATGGATCGGGATCGCATTGCTCGGCAACCTTCCGGCGCGGAGCTGCGCGGTACTCGACATCTGTGGACGGCGGTCGTATCGACCCGCCGCGTGGGTACCGTGCCGCCAGGGCTGAGGATGTCGGTGGGATGGAGCAGGGTATAAGCTCGCGTCAGGGATTAGCGCAAGGATCATCCTAGCTCATTGGAAAGCTCGCCATCTTTTCATAAATATTGCTTGAGACACCATGCTCCCTGACCATGAACGATGCAGATTATTCAGTGCAATCGCTTGTCGTCGTCGCCGCTCTTCCCCACATAGATACACCTATCTTCGCTGTCATCAGTATCATGGCCTTCTTTGGCGCTTATATATCTATGCTTTAAATCACCTCCGTGGAAGATACATGGTCAACCCTTTTCACCAGCTTAACAATTACTCAACTAGATCCATCCATCGGACCACCACCACCACACACGACGGTCCCGGCGTCTCATCCTTCCGGACAACGTTTGTCGCGAGATTAATGCATTGCGGTAAGTCAAAGACACATGCAAATTGTGGACTTTATTAATTCTCTTCGACGAACGAACGTTCTCGTCAAGTCGGGCGTATCACATCCACAGATCGATATCGCTCACTGGGTTGGTCATGCCAGAAATCGAATACGGCTCACTCCACAGAAGCCTGAGGGCAGATCACCTGCTTTAACTTCGAACCAAGTGAACAGAGCAGAAATTAATACCCCATATGGCTACTACGGAATCGAGGCTTTCAGTAGTAATGTGGGATAATAACCCTTGCGCATAAAGCAGCTCTAACGATGGAAGAGGTTGGGAAAAGACAAATTACGTCTATACTATGGCATCAATTTTCCCCAGATCTTAACCCCATTGAAGCCGTCTAGTACTGGATGAAAAACTGTGTCCGGTTTCACCATCTATATTTGGATGGAAGAAGCTTGGGACAATGTATCGCCCGAAGATCTTCTAGAACTCTGATACGGAGTATGCCATCAATATGACAGGCGGCTTTTAATTCCAATGGGCGACATACCAGATATTAGATGGTTCTTTCACAGCTATAATTCTTATGAAATACATAACTCTCTAATACCCAAAATAATACTCACATTCTTTCCACGCAATGTTTTCCTATACAAAATATGTCGGTGCTTTTGTTGATCATTCCATTACAGGATTAGACAAAGCTCAATTACCCCGGTTTGACGCAAAACCCCCTTAGCAGTATGGACAACCCTTTGCTAGTCGTTTAGAGTGTGCGGAAGCACCTTATCTATGGCCATTTTTCAGCACTTACATTTTATTGGTGAGATCTGAATGGCTTCGATGATTCTCCATGCTGTTGATGGGAAGTGTTTTTTCCGGTTGGAATAGGTATAGCAAATAGCGCGTGTAATTAGATGAAGGAGCTAGACCGTTTAGAATAGATGATTATGATGGCATATATTAGAGTCAAGATCATCATGGATTTTCTAAGATTTCTAGTATTATGTTTGCTAGCTAAACGAAATTTCGTGCACAGTGAAGTCGACTTGAATACCAAGGTAGCGATGATTAAATACGGCATGAGGTTTTTCTGAAAACGTCATTTAATGCCTTGTCATTAGGACCGAATATCAAAATGCCATCAACGTCGATGGTAAGATAAACTTGCTTTTGGTAAATTGACAGAGAGATAAGATACATGGATGGAACATTCAAGAAGTTCATCTTTCTTGAGTGTTGCTCTTAGGGTGTTTTAGCCAAAGAAAGGGAATTTCTTCAGGCCTGAGATACTTATTCGCAAGAGAACCCTTTTCCCAGATTCCTTGAACCCATCTATCTTCCGCTCGAATTTTCCCGATCAAAATCCTGATTAAACATCGCGCTGTCTCAGAGCCTATCCGTTATGGAGCTAGAACAAGCGACGGTGGCGTAGGTATCATCATAGTCGGTGCTAGGTTGCTGCAAAATCAATCAGTGACTGGTATTTGGTCGTCTCGAGCTTTGTAACTCTAATGCGATTGAATCTCTCCCCGCTACACTATTTCGATTCATGTTTCAGGAAGGTGAATCTACCAAATCGATACTTTTTCTGCTGGAAGACCTTCCAAATTTCCATGAGTATACTCTCCATTAGTTAATTGATCGTGTTTCATATTAGCTCTATGTTCGATTGATAAAGTCTTCATAGCTTGAAAGGCCTCGGTTTATTTCCGAGGAAATAAGTCAGAGGATATCAAGTACAGTCGTCGCTAAGAGAATTAGAGTTGAACAAAATCGAAGGGATCATGAGCTTAAGCATTCTTTGGTTTCCTGGTTTGATGATGACTGTAAAAGAATGAAGATGTTATGTTGTATTTATTTAACAGGACCCTCGGCTGTATTCTAGATATCCTGCATATCATACATCTCAGATTCCCAAGGCACGAGGACCTGGTCCATCTCAGACGAGAACACATCCTAAGTTAGTCGATAGGTTATTGTCTTTTTATCTCGGGACAGTTGCGAAAGGCTATGTCCTTGTGGGAGAAAGAAAGACACGGCAAAGTTGTTTGGGATCGGTTCATGAATAGCTGCTTGGGTATTTACCACCATCAATTGCTTCCGCGACGTCGGGAGAGAAAAGGTGATTGCGGCTTTCTCGCACATGAGAGATCATATTTATGTAGCAGCGCATAGAGCTTTTCAATGCCATACGTGGCTGGGTCGATGCTGTCCTCCAGTTTCAACTTCTTTTCTTAAATATAATGCGTTGTTGGGATAGGTTTGAGATGTCTTGTAAATTGTGAAACATTCAGTTATAGAATTCTGCAACTACATTACTTCTCTTATCGAAAAACTTCCGAATTGAAAATCCTCTCCTAAGGAATATCAAGTGTTTTCGTGAAGATGGTAAATCTTCGAATGAACTAAATTTAATCAGAGAATTCATTCTGGCTGTACGCGCAAAATAATTTGTTCTTGTAGTAATTTTAACACTGATGCGAGTCTCAACCTAAGTGGTACAAATTTTCGAACATCACAATAAGTACAGAGAAACCATATGGTAGATACATTTGTTTTATAAATTTTTACACTAAGGAATATTTTTTGGATTTATCTATTCCTTTCTTTTAATCATTCAATCCATTTTTTCCCTTAAATCAAACTCCAGCTCCGAATAATAGAATTTGCTTTTCTTAATGATTTAACCACTAAAATGGTTACTGAGAGTTCCAACCAGAGACTTTTGTGAGAAAAAAAAGAAAAAATTTGCAGCAAGAAACGAATTTAAAATCCCAAGGCACTGCCTTCTTTCTCCCAAAAATTGAACGATCAAAGTATTTGGTAGCAGAATATTAGTTTTGGATCAAGTCACCTAAAACGAGACGTGGAGGAGTGGGAAAACAACGATGATCTCATTTTTGGCCGAGAGCACACAAGTAAAGCGACTGCGAGCTGTGGTATATAAAGAGCTCCATGAGGATCATATAGCACCAAAGGACTTGTTGATCCTTGTATAGCTCTTAAGTGTGTGCGCTGGGTAAGTAAATTCTTGAATCATATATATGATGAAGAAGAACAGCTTGTAAAGAGCCTGTGTCAAGTGCCTCAATGGTGTTGCGTATAATCCTTGCTCATTTAATTAACCTCCAATTTCTTTGCCTAGAGTTGCTAAGCTAGATATTTGCCATCAGCAGAACAAGCCAATGAGAAAGATTTGGGAGTATGACGAGATAGTTTAATGAATAATCTTATTGAGCTGCTGTCCACATTTCATTCATTCGAGGTTTTACATCGAAGCTCTCAGGATCCGTACTTTCAGGTCGACGCGGGTTAGAGTTCGGATAATATACTTGTTGGCCAATATTTGCCGAGCCATATGGGTCCGGATCGGGATAAACATAGCCGGTACTTGCTGAAGGAGATGGAATATTGTGCGCTGGTGGTTGCCAGCTAATGGCCCCCATGTGAGGACTTCCACTCTGACTACCATTACTTTGGCGTTCACTGGAATTGCTTGCGGGAGGCTCAAGTATGGTTGGTGGGCCATAGCTAGTCGGATGTGAGGTTGGTCTGGGCTGCATTCCATTGGAGAAATTGCCCGAGGCTGCTGGGGATTGACTTTGCATCGTATACTCGCTGCGTAAGTGACCTGGAATTGAAGAGTTGTTCATGTAAGGGAATTCAGCCGGATGCCTATGTATATTACCATGCATAGGCGCAAGATCAGCATTCGGTGGAGCTGAGACTGGTCTTTGTGCTGGCGATGGTGTTGAAGTTGGAGAGGCATTACTTGAATATGGTTCTCCGTCAGAGCGTAGTCGCTCACTTCGGGTGTTGGTTCCACCGCGAGTTGCTAGCGCTGCTGCTGTTGCAGCTGCAGCTTCCTCAACAGTCCCAGTGTGATGATTTTGGTGACGGGTGAGAGTGGTCCGTCGTGTAAAAGTCTTCTGACAGTCGGCATATGGGCATTTATATGGTCTTTTCCCTGAGTGGATTCTCCGATGTCGTGCAAGAGAGCTTGAATCACTGAAAGGCTAATGACGTTGAGTACGGCGGCCATCTCAAAAAAATTGATTGATGACTCGCTTACCTTTCCACACCTTTCACACATGTGAGGTTTCTCGCCAGTGTGAACTCTCATGTGAACAGTCAACGCTGATCGCTGGATAAACTGCTTCCCACAGTTAACGTGTTGACAAACATGAGGCCGGATACCACTATGAATACGCTCTACATAAAAGTTAATCACAGGCAGAAGCAACGGTGCGCTCGATGTAGCCTACCATGTCTAGCTAGATCACTTCTTCTTGCGAATCCCTTGCCACAGGAACTACAGGGAAAAGCTTTTGGCGCGACAACAGTCTCTGGTTGACGCCCTTCTTCGAGTTTGGGTGTGACCTGGAGAGGTAAATTATTCTCAAAACCATCAGGTCGGTACGGTTGTTGTAACATAGACATAGAATTTTGCATGGCTGTTGGGGAAGGATATCGCAATTCAGGAGGCGCACCATTCATTCCATTTATCTGAGTTAGGTATCTCGAGGTGGAATATCGGGAATTCTCTGAGTCATGCGAAGAATTATCACGTTCTGATCCTGGATCCGAAAGAGGTATGTTATTGACCTGTGAGATGGAGTGTAGGAGATGTAAGTCTTGTGGCGCTCCATTTTTTACTGCAGCTGCAGCTACCATAACCTGTCCCTTCCCTTTAGAGTTTACGATCTGGTTGATATCCATCTTAGGAAGACTAGAGGTGTGAGGTGGATGAGAGTAGTACTGTCCTTGAAAACTAGTGGTGGCTTCTAGATCAAGCATTCGTTCTCTAAGCAAGCCAGTTGACTTGAATTAATTCTTCTATTCACTTGTTGTTTTTTGGAGAGTTTGACGAACCCGTTTTGCTTCAGAGGATACCTTAAACAAAATGACTTTGTATTTCCCTTTTGATACACGTTGAATCTACCTTTTTACTTTTAGCGGACCGCGAATGGTAAATCCTTGAGAGAAGTCAACATTGGCCTTATTCTAGCAACTGGAATCAAAATTAAAATACAATTGTAGGATAGAAAAAAGGTAGACAGTGAGATTGCAGCGTCTCAGTTGTTCTATCTTTTCCTGACTATTCGATGTAAACGGTTGAAATAAAGCGACTGACCTTAGCTCTTCGTTGCTAGAATCCCAAAATTCCAACTTACTTGATTATACCTTGGCGTAACCGAATTGCAGAGTATAGCTCCTGTCTTGTACCACTTGAGTTGTTTTAATGGAGAAAAGTGACGATTAGATTAGTTCTGTCGAAATGATCGCAGATAAGATCTTTGTCACTATAAACTTTTCGTATTTTATCGAAATTTGAAATTAATGGTGAAAATTAATTAATTGAAGACGGTAGATACTTCTCAATTGCGTGTGAGGTTTGTTCTGCTGGGTTGGTTAATTTAATATTTTGACAAAGTCACCTGCTCAAACTTTTCTCAGTCGAGCGAAAAAGGAAGATAAATAAAGGCTCTTCACAGTCATATGCACATTGTTGATTGCCTACAGCAAAAATTGGGTCAAGAGCAACATACAATTCAATTAACAGGCAGCAGTACGTATATGTTTAGTTGGTACACGTGAGTCAACAAAAATCTCTCTTCTCTCAGTTACTTGAAGGGTACACTCCCTACAAGATGCTGTGGAGTTGAAGATTGAGTTTCCAAGGCAGATTGGTGAAACTTTTGTGTGCTATCTTTAGTAGCCTTTCTCTCGGAATTTGAGGTGCGCCTCGAAGCTGTAGATGATTAAGAATTGTCGTTGTGCGGGGCAATTTAGGAAGAAGATGGAACAGGGCGTTTGGTGGTTCTTCGCGGCGAATGTGGTAAGGTTCGATGGATTGTGGAAAAATGCAAAAGCCCAAGGCACTCTGCATTCCCGGCTTCTAGGACTTGATATAGTGGGGTGAAAATTGAGACTGGGGTTGGGATCGGTTGCTGTCGCGGACGGGTCTTGCTCTGATCCAGCTCTTGGTTTCAGCGTTTAACGTGCGAGCTTGTTCCTGGCCAGATTGACATATTCTCTGATTTACATTATCTGACACATCAGCCTAATTAACAGCCTAACAGGCTATTCCCGTTGCCGTGGGGGGGGACTGGCTGGCTCGTTCACTAAAAGGGGGGAGATGGACGGGCATTAGACCTAGATCAGTAAGGTCGGGCCTGAGCATTATTTATTGTCTGGTCTACTCTGCCTTTGTCATCCTTCACAGCCAGAGATAAGTTCTGCACAATAATTATCTATTCTAATACTTCATGTACCAGAAGATTAAGCAGGAATCCCAATTACTGCATAATTGATTCACCAGTCTTCACATTATAATCTTTATCACTCAACTTCTCGTGATGCCGAGAATCAATGAAGTTCGATAATTGCCTTGTGAATAAAAAATGTCGAATTCCGAGGTCGTTTAGCATAAAGTTATAGAGCTCCATTAAATCTAAAAAAAGCCGTGATCAAACCCTCTCATGTCCCAAACATAAAACATCAAGATACGCACTTACCATGTTAAATTAGAGTGCATTTGAAGTAACCTTTTTGGGCTTGGACTTAAAGTATAATAGTGGAGCTATTTAATGATGATCAGAGAGGACTCTTCTCAGTGTTACCCAGTAGAGTAGGGGTCAATAATCATGCCACATATCAGAACAATATCAAAACAAGTATTGTAAGCCGTAAATAGAGAGAACACCAATAAAATTGACAATACTTACTCCGATCTATGTGAATATCCATCCATCCACATCCATGCCAAAATGCACTAGTGCGTAGACAGTAATAAAATAGTGACAAATTTATTTTTAATACAAAATATGTAAGTATGTTTAAGTATATACATGCATAGATATACTTGGTTAGAAGGTATTCTCGTAAGCTATTACTCATGTTTAGAAATCACGATACTTGTGTTGTTCACGATAATGGAAAGTGAGAAGAAGAGAAAATATTTGAATAATTAAATGTAATTAATTGGAATTAGTAATACTAGTACATGTACCACCTGATTATTATTGCTGGGGAGGAGGAGGAGGAGGAGTGGAATAGGAAATTTTTAGCATGACCAGCAATCCTTGGTCTTTGAGCCGGGATTCCTACCTACCCGCTTTTACCGGCGGAAACACCAGATCGTTCGATCAATCCCCACCCAGGATTGCGCAACAACTAGAAAATCTCTCTTGGTTAATTCATAATTAACGTTTCAAGCCTTTTTGGTAACAAAGTCAAATTTTATTTACAATTTATTGTTCGCCCATTGTATTCGTGAAGTTAGTCCGGTGTATTCAAAGGCTTCGAACTTGTCGCTATGCCGACTGAATCATAAAGTTTATCTATTGTAAGTGTCTAGTCAAGCAGGGTCTGCCAGATTCGAACCAATCGATGCTGTCTCAAGTGGAAAATATGTTAAAGCTATTTAAGGCCAAGAGGACCAGCTCAGGCATCTACCGCTCAGCCTTCTGACCTTTCAGTTGGTGCATCAATCTAAAATTTAAACTCGGGATGAATAAAGCTGTGCAAGAGCTAGCCATCTGTCATCTTGTTGTTAGCTATTTAGGTACATGACGAAAATATTTCAAAAGTATGTCAACAATGGATGTGGATATTAACAATGGGCCAATGATATGGCCAATGATATGTTGACGATGTAATGCGGTCAAGCAACCTACTCCCTCGAGAGATACGCATTCATCATCCAAGGACGACGCCCAGCTGGGCTGGGTTCATTCCTCCTATCCTCTGAGCTACGGAGAAGGTAAGTTTGGTATTAAGATGCAGAGAAGCTGGCATACACCAGGGAGAAAGAGTTATATGTAATTATGTAATTCATGGGAATGGTTATTGTAATGTGTAATGTCTGTCCTATATGTCACATGACCCTCATCTGTATATAATATCTTCTACACATCTTTAATTTAACCTTCATGCATCTCATAGCTTAACAGGTTATGACCCTTTGTC